>BQNB010047367.1:23662-43158 GCA_026074375.1 Tanacetum coccineum | reverse complement strand
TTCATTAATAAAAAGTTTGCTTACAATATTTAAAAGGAAATTACAAAATTTAAAGTAAAACTAAGCTAAAAACTAATCCTAAAAGCTACGTGTGTGTGTGTGAACTGTTAAGGGCTATTTATAGCTGAACAAAGAACCTTCTAGCCCCTTGCCTTCATCAATCACCCACCCTTGATCTTTCTTTCATTTTTGATCTTTTCTTTTGGCCATTGGATCACTAAGTGACCTCACACGGATTGCCAACGTGGCAATCCGTTTGAGGCTAACTTGTGCTTCTTTTCTGAGTGATTTAGCACAAAAACCCATCACTATGTGTGCTTTCCCTATGGCTGACGTGGTTATGAGCTTGAGTGAACTTGATTAGTCCATTGATATGACTGATTTGTCCTTGCCATTGTGTTTAGGAGCTCATGAATTGACTATCGCACCCTTTGATTTCTATTTGCCCCTTGTTTTTAACTGAGTGGGGGATTGTTGGTGATGATGAATAGTAAAAAAATCTTCGCGCCTATTTTTTGACAGTTAAAAACTGTTATAACTTTGGGATTTTACACAAATGGTCCTTGTCTTTCTTTTTCCTTTTTCTAGTTATGAAAAGTTTTGGGACAATGCAAGTTTGGTCCCTGGACTTTTATAAAAAGGTTAATGGACTAGGATTTGGGCTTATGGTTATGGGCTTGGATCCGGGTAAGGCCCATTTAGGATTTAGAAGGCCCATTAAGATTTCATGGGCCCAATAAGGGAGGAGGGACATTTTTGGACTTTTGTGAGAGTTGAGGGACCAAAGTGAAACATTTTGAGGATTTGTCATTTTGTTTTTGACTTAGGTTGACTGATTTTGACTTTTCTTGGCTGATTTTGAGTGAGGCTTGACTTTTCTGGCTTCGGCTTTGTACTCTTTTGATTCTCGTGGTCGTGTTTGCCCGTTTTTGACTGTTTTCTTATGATTTTTGATATATCCGTACCTGCACACACACAAAACACAAATACAAGCATATTTTTGCCATTTTTGGTCTGTTTTGGGTTTATTTGGGTTATTTTAGGTATTAATGGATATGTGTATTCTACACTTATCAATGATGCATATTTATTTTAAAATATATTTTTACCAAATTTTAAATTTATAAAACTCAATCTACATAACCACGCACTAACGGGCAGAGAACCCGATCGTGGGTAGTATAGAATGGTAAATCTGAGGTCGTCCCAAGAGCTAAGTTGTAATTAGTTTTAATTTGAAATGTCACATTTTGAAAATAGTTTTTGATTTGAATTGGAAGGAATTAAAAATAACAATAAAATAAATGACTGAGAATAAAAGAGTTGGAGATATCAAGAGAGAAAACGCGCTAACCTAGTTACTTCATTACTATTGTTACGAAGATGCTTTCCTGTGCAATGTAAACTATAGTTTCATTAGTGGTTTCAAAATTCGATAAACTTGAATGTTATCATATAGTCTATTATATATTTCCTGCGATTTCGAATCAGTCCCAAATCATCTAGGAGGTAGGTTATCCAGGTTGTAGTGATTAATCCTAACTATTCCCAAAACATATCTAGTAATTTATAAAGATTATTAACTCTCTTTGAAAGAGTTCTCGTGCTTTTTAAGTATTGAGTGATAAGTGCGGTGACTGGTTAGTTCCTACACCAGGTAAGGAGTTAGTGATCCTCCCTAGTACCCATTGGATCCTATATTGATAAGATAATTTAATTATGGGGCAAGCTAGGTCCAAACCACCCGTACTACCAAAACCCTGGGTTACACGATAGTCAAGGAATGTCTAATGAAACCATAATCTAACAGGAAACAATCATAACAAAAGTAACTACATAACTAGGCCAACACTTTAAGTGCTTAGCCGCTCATGGTAACTGAAACACAGCAAGAAATAAAAGAAATCATAGATTGAAAATTCATAATTCTTACAATATTCGTATTTGAACGATTAAATACAAAAAGTAAGTAAAGTGTGATCTCCCTTGGACTCCAGGTGGAATTCTTCGAAGGTTGGAAGCCTTTGTCGCCTCTCCAATTGGTTGTGGAGGAAGTGATGTCAGAATAGCTTGAATAAGGCCTCTATTTATAGGTATCAAACCTGTTACGGCGCAACCAATAAAGGTGTTAAGCGTAACCATCATACACGGCATTCCATATTTAAATAATTTGTTATGACGTAACCAGATATGGTGTTACGCCGTAACCTTCAAATAATGTCTCAATAAGTACGTGATCTTCATTCCATATTTGTAGATTCTCTTAGTTACGGCGTAACTGAATAAGGTGTTACGCCGTAACTATAACTTTGACAAGATTTCCTTCCAAATATATGGTTACGGCATAACTAGATATGATGTTACACCGTAAAGTCTTTCTTGATCTTCGTACTTACTTAATTTATGTTACGGTGTAACCATTTTTGGTGTTACGCCGTAACATTCTTTAGAATTTACACTTTAAGTCCCTTTTCCCTTGTTTCTTGTCACTTTCCTGCATTTCACCTGAAAACTATAAAACAATAGAAAATATCTCGTTTTCGCGTGTTAGTGAAACATTTGCAGGTAATATAGGGGGTATTTTGCCACCAAAAAGTATTAAATATTTGATGTTATCAAATATCTCCCCACTTGACTTCTGCTTGCCCTCAAGTAGAACCTGTTAAAACCTTTCATAAAAATATTTCTTGAGAACAACTTCAAGAAATGAATTTATAAAACTCTTATGCTAGAAAACATCAACGTCGAACACCTTACGAAAAGGGGATAAAAAGTCACTCAACTCTCCACTAGTCTAAGTCTTTCATTTTTGGGGTGATCGCTCAATTGCACTGTCATAGCATGTATTCTATCATAAGCTTGGAAAGTACACAAATCTACACCAGTTAGAATTAGGGTCTAAATAATTCTCAAAGGCAACAAGGGTAATATGGTTTTAAAGGATGGTAAAGGGGGTTAGGATAGACATGGGATACACATTTAATGGTTGTTAATAAAAACACAAAACAAATAGTCTAAAATAATCTAAGGTTGTCATAACTAGCCACTGTCCATCTATGGGTCCAAGAGTCAAAGTCTAAATATATGATATTCAATAATGGGCTACTAACTCCATTCTTCATAAGTATCGGTATGACTTGGTGTAACAATGGGCTACTAGCTCCATTTTACAGAGATGTCTTGGTGCAATAATGGGCTACTAGCTTTATTTTTTTATTTTTTATTTTTTATTTTGCACCAGCTTTAAATTTTAAGCACATGGGTAACTTTTTGTTGCACCCTCTTTTCTTCATGATAAATATGCAAATGCAACAGGGGTTTATATCTTTAATTATTGCCCCTACAACATCCAATATTATACGCACATCCCCTCACTTAAGATAAACAATGTCGAAAGTGGTGATACATGGGGGTCTTTATAGATCATAACTGATTGGTCTTCTACGAAAGCATATAATTTTCGTTCCCATTCCCCTGAACCATGGACTTAAGTAGCAAGAGATTTCAACACAAAGAAAATTAAGACTACAGGGTAGGCTAAGGTGAAATGGTGTAACGAAACATATAGAGTAGGGTGAAAACATAGATTGGTTTAACAAGGGTGATCTAGGGGTATCTTGCATTAATAATGAGCATAACAAAAGGGTTTATCTTGCACTAAACATATATTGGTTTAACAAAAGGGTTTATCACAAGGGTGATTTCTTAAGTGTTGCCTTCCTGAACTATCTATTCTTGCTAATCAATTAGGTCTCGAAATGATGCACATGCCAAGTTCTAAAGTCTACAATACTACCGACACACTCAATATTTTGGTGGATTTTTAAGTAATATGATGGAAACAGAATATTAGGCATAAATCTCACCACGTATAATAAAGGGTAATGTGCATTCGGCAAAGATTTATTCTAGTTATTTAAGAAAAATTTGTCAAAATTTTTAAAATTGGCATAATTTTCAAAGAAAACTAGAAAATCAAAGGCAAAACATATGTCAAGTATTAATTCTACTCCCATCCCCCCACTTGATTTGTACAATGTCTCTATTGTACATTAAGGAAATAAAATAAAAAGGGGAAAGTATAATTATGACAAGAATCTCCCTGAGCATTGCTTCAAAGTTTGAGATTTTGTGTAAATCTTAATTTATGTCTTCTCGCAAGCTCTTTATCCCCTGTGATCACAAAACAAACCAAAGCATAAAATCATTCTACAAGAGTTATGAAGTGTACAGGAAATACAAACCTAACTCACTTTCGTAGGAATCACGGTTGCATTTAGCATATGCAACAAGCCTTTTAAACCACTTGGTGGCCCAAGTGGATGAGTTTAGTCTCATGAGGGCTTCCAGAGAACATACCCACAAAGTCCATTTATGCGGGTAGGTTGGGTTTTTTTTAGTTGGTTGTGTTGTGGGTGTGAGCTGGGGGGCGTGGTGGTTTGGGTTTGCGGGGGGTTGGGGGTTGGTTTGGTTGGGGCGGGGGGGGTTTACTTGGTTTTGGTTGTGTGGGGTTTTTGGTTGGGGGGGGGGGTATGGGGGGAGTGTTTGGGGGGGGGGTTGGGGGGGGGGGTTTGGTTGGGGTTTTTGGGGGTGTTGAGTTGTGGGGGTTTAGTGGCGTTTATTTTTAGGGGTGGGGTTTTTTATGGGGGGTTTTTTGTGTGGTGTGTGTTTGGGGTTTGTTTGGTTGTTGTGTGGGGTTTGGGTTTGGGGGTGGGGGGTTTGTCGGTTTGGGTGTGTTGTAGGTTGGTGGTGGGGGTGGGGAGGGGTTGTTGGGTTTGTTTGTTAGTTTGTGTGGTTTGCGGGGTGGTTGGGGTTTTTTGCTTTGTCGGTGGTTTGGTGTTTTTGGGTTAGTGGGTTGGGGTTTAGGTGTTTTGGTGTTTGGGTGTTGGGTTTGTTGTTTAGGGGGTTTTGTAAGTTTTAGGTTGGGGGGGGGTTTATGTGGTGGGTGGTTGGGGTTGGTGGGGGGGGGTTTGGTTTGCGTTGGGGTGGGGTGGTAAGGGGTGGGAGGGGTTGTGTTGGGTTTTCCAGTTTATGGGTTTTTGGGGGTGGGTTCGGGGGTGCGTTGGTGGTGTGCGTTTGTGTTGTTGTTTAGGTGGTTTTGCGTTTAATTGGTTTGTTTGGGTGTTGGGTGTTGTGGTTGGTTTGGTTTTTGTGTTGTTTCTGAGCGGGTGGTGGGTATGTTTGGGGGGGTTGGTGGTGTTTTTGTTTGTTTTGGTGGTTGGTTGGGGGGGTGGTTCTTGTGTTGTGGTTGTGTTGGGTTGGTTTGTGATGAGGCTCGGGTGGGGTTTCGCGGGGTCAGTGCGCGCGTAGTTTGGGGGGTTGTTTAGGGTTTTTTAGGTTTTGTGGTTTGTTTTCTCGGTCGGTTGGGTGGTATTATGTTTTGGTTGGGGTTTGTCGTTGTGTAGGGTTGTGGGGGTGGTGGTTGGTTGCGGGTGTGTTTTTAAATTGGGGGGTTGTTGTTGATGGGGGGTGGTGGTGGGGGTTTGGAGTTGGTGCGGTGTTCGGTGTGGGGGTAGTGGTATGTTTTGGTTTAGTTTGTGGTTTGGTGCGTGGGGGGGTTTGTGACGACGTCGGTTTGCGGGGTTTAGGGGGTGGTTGGTTTTATTGGTTTGGTTGTGTTGTCGGGTGGGTGTTAGGGTTTAGAGGAGTGGTTGGTGTTTTGTTTTTTGTTTTAGTTGTGAGGTTGGGGTGGTTTATGGAGCGTGGGTTGTTTTGGTGTGAAGGGGTTGGTTGGTGTGTGTGGTGTTTTGTGTTTTGGGTTTTGGGTGGAGGTTGTATTGTTTGGTGCGTGGTGGGGGGGTGGTGTTTTTGTAGGTGGGAGGGGAGTGGTCGGTTTTGTGGGTGGGGTTGTGTGAGAGTGGGTAGTGCGGGTGGGTTTTGGGTTGGGGGTTTTTGGTGGGGCGGGGAGGTGGAGTTGTTTTGGGTGGGGTTGGGTGTCCGTGTTGGGTGTTGTGTGTACGCGTTTGTTTGTGGTTGTTGTTTGGTTGTTTTGGGTTTGCGGTTGTGGGTGGGCTGTTTATTTTTGTTTGGTGGTTTTGTTTGTTTGTTTTGGCAGGGTGCGTGCGGGGGTTTGTCGGGAGGGGGGTTTTTGGTTGGTTGCGTGAGTGGGGGGGTTTGGTTTAGTCTTGGGTGTTGTGGAGGTGGTGTGGGGGGGGTTGGGGGTCAATGTGCGGTGGTTTGTGGGGTGGTGGGTTCGGTTTTGTGTGGGGGTAGTTGGTGTGGGGGGTTTGGGTTGGGTTGTGGCGACCGTTGGTTGGGTGGAGGGTTTGTTTTTTTTGTTTGGAGGGTTTTTTGTCGGTAGCCGCTGGGGTTGTTTATTGTTGGGGTTTGGTGGTAGTTGGTGGGTTTGATTTGATTGGGTTTACGTTGGTTGTGTTTTGGGGTGGTTTGGCGTGTTGTGCGGGGTGGGTTGTTTAGTTGTTGTTTGGGCGGGGGTTAGTGGTTAGTGGGGGTTTTCGTAGTGGGGGTTGGGGGTGGGGGGTTTTGTTTAGGGTAGTGGCGGTGTGTGGGTGGTGGTTTGTGGCGGTTTAGGTGTTGTTTGGGGGGTTTGGTTGTTTGGGTTGGGGGTTGTTTGGTTTGTGGTGGCCGGTTTTACGTTTTGTGGGGGGCGTTGTTGGGGGGGGCGGTTTGGGGGGGGTTGGTGTAGGTGTTTGTAGGGGGTTTTTGGGTGGTTGTGTTTAGGTTTGTTGGTGTGTTGGGTTTGGGTGGTTTTCGGGTGGCTTTGTGTTTGTTTTTTGGGGGTGGCGGTTTGTGGGTGGTTGGTTTTTTGGTTTTGGGGGTGGGTTTTTTGGGGTGGGCGGGGTGGTTTTGGGGGTGGGGGTTCGGGTTTACGGTTTTCTGGGGGTTGGGTTTAAGTTTAGTTTGGTTTGGTTTTTGGGGGGCTTTCGGATGCTGGTGTGGGGTTGTTTTTGGGTTTTTGGGGTTTTGTGTGGGTGGAGGGGTTGGTGGGGGGGGTTGTTGTGTGGTTTGTGGTGGGTTGGTTAGTGGGTTTCGGGCGTTTTTGGTTGGGGTTGTGTTTGGTTTGTGGTGTTGTGTTTTGAGTGGTGTGTGGTTTTGGGGTTCGGGTTGTGTTGTGGGTAGTGGGTGGGGGTTTAGTGGGGTTTGGTGGGGGGTTTTGAGGTTGTGGGGTGTGGGGGGTTGTATGTGGGGTTATGGTGTTATTTTTGGTGGGTGGTGTTGGGGTTTGTTGGGTGGGGGTTTGGAGGGGTGTGGGGGTTGGGGGGTTCTTGGGTTTATGTTTTGGGGGTGTATTGGGTTGTTTTATGTCGTTTGGTGGTGTGGTGGCGTTTTGGTTTAGGTGGTTTTTGTGGGTATGGGTTGTTTTTTGGTGGGTGGGTGAGGGGTTAGGGTATGTTTAGGGTTGGGTGTTTGTTGTGTTGTTTGGGTTGGTGGGTTTTTTAGGTTGGTGTTTGGGGGTGGGGGTGGGTTTAAGGTTTTGTTGGTGGTTGGGGGTGTTTTGGGGCGTGGGGGTGGTGTTGTTTTTTGTTTTTGGTGAGGGGTAGGGGTTTTTGTTTATGTTTGTGAGGGTGTGGGGGGGGGTTTGGTTTGGGGTGGGGGGTTGGTGTGGTTTGGGGGTGGTTGTGTGTGGTCTGTTTCGTGGTTGGGTTTGTTTACTTATGTTTTTATTTTGGTGGGGGGGGGGTGGGCGTTTTATTGTTAGGTTTAGGTTGGGTGTGTGGTTGGGTTGTTGGTTTTAGGTGGGGGGAGGGTTGGGGTTAGTGGGGTTTTTTTTCGAGGTTTGGTTTGGTTGTTGTTGTTTGGGTTGTTGTTTGGGTGTTTTTTTTGGTGGTTGGGTTTTTTGGCGGTGTTTGTTTAAGGTTTAGGTGTGGTGGGGGGTTGGCGGGTGTGGGGTTTTTTTATGGGGGTTTTTTTGTGTTTATGTTTTGGGGGGTTTAGTTGGTGGTGGTGGTTTTTTTAGGAGCGTGTTGGTTGGGGGAGTGGTTGGGGGGGGTTCGTTTTTTGGGTTTGTTGGGGTGCGTTTTTGGGTTTGGTTTGGTTTGTTGGGGGGTGGTTTGGGTTTTTGTGAGGGGGTTTTGGTTCGTTGGGTTGGTGGGGGTGTTTGGTGGGGTGTTATGGGTTTTTGTTTGGTTGTTATTGGTTTCTGGGCACGGTTGTTTTGGGGAGGTTGGGGTTTTTGTTTTGGGGGTTTGGTGGGGTTGTGTGTTTTTTATGGGGATTTTACGGGTGGTTTTTGTTTTTTTGTTGGGGTGGGTTTCTTGCCGGGTTATTGTTTTGTCGTTGTGGGTTAGGGGTTGGTGTTTTAGGGGGGTGGTTCGTGGGTGTGTTTTTTTTGTTTAGTGGTTTGTTTGTTTTGGTGCAGTTGTGGTGGTTTGGGTTTTTTTTAGGAGTTGTTTGGTTGTGGTTTTAGGGGGGTGGGTTTGGGGGGGGTGTTGGTTTGGTTGGGGTAGGGTGTTTTTGTTGTGGGGGGGGGGTCCGGGTTGGGTGGGGGTACACACAGGTTTGTGTTTGTGCGGGAGTTGGGGTGGTGTGGGTTTTAGTTAGGGGTCGGGTTGTTGTGGTGAGGGGTTTGGTTGGGGTGGGTTGGGTGTGTTGTTTTTTGGGTTTGTGGTTTTTATGGGGTGGGTTGTTGTTTATGGTGGTTTTTTTGGTGGGGTTTTGTTTGGTGTTGTGGTGGTTTTAGGGGTTTTGTTTGGGCTTCTGTGGGCGTTTCGAGTTTTTTGGGGGTGTTGTTGGGTTGTTGGTTTGTTTGGTTTAGTGGGTTTGGTGTTTTTTGGTTGGCGTGGGTTTGGTTGGGTGGGTGTTTGGTGGTTTGGGTTTTGTTTAATGTGGTGTTGGATGGTTTTTAGGGGTTGTGGTTGGGAGTTTCTTAGTTGTTTTTGGTTAGTGTTGGTGGGGGAGGTTGTGGGTGGGTGTTTGGGTTGGGGGTTGTTTGTTTTTTTGTTTGGGGGTTTGGTTTTATTTGTGTGTTTGTTTGTGGGGTGGGTGGGGGGTTTTTTTTCGTTTTTAGTTGGTTCGGGTTGTGTTGTGGGGGTGTGTTGGGAGTTTTTATTGTGGTTGCGTGGGGGGGTTGGGGGGGGGGTTGGTTTTGGGGTTTGTGGTTTTTAGGGTTTTCTTTTTGTGTGTTGGGGGGGTTGGGGGGGGGGGGCGGGGGGTGGGTTTGGGTTTGTGTGGGTTGGGGGTTTAGTAGGTTGGGGTTTTATGGGGGTTGTTGGTTTTGTGGGGTTTTTTAGGGTTTGTGGGGTGGGTTTTTTTTTGGGTTTTTTTTGGGGGGTTTTCGGTTGGGGTTGGGGAGTTGTTGGTTGTTTGTTTTGTTGGTTGGATGTTGGGGGGTTGTTTGGGTTTCTTGTTTGGTGGTTGGGGTTTTTTTTTGTGTGTTGGTTGTGGGTGCGGGGTTTGGTTTGGGTGGTCGGGGGTGGTTTAGTGTTTATTTTAGGGGGTGGGTTTTTTGTTTTGTTGGCGTTCTTGGGTGTGTGTTTATTTAATTTATCTGGGTTTGTGGGGGGGGGGTGTTGGGGGGCGTTTGGTTTGGTTTTGGTGTGGGCTGGGTTGGGGGGGGGTCGGTGGGTTTGTTGTTTCGGGTTGTTTTTAGGTTGGTTGGTTTAGGTGGTTGTGGGGGGGTTTGGGTTGGGTGTCGTCGGGTTTGTTTAGTTTTTTGCTGTGGGGGGTTTTGGGGGTTTTTTTTTCGTGTGTTGGGTTTAGTCTACGTCGTTAAGGGCTTTCATGGAGAACATTACCCCACAAAGGTTCCTCTATTTAACCTATACAAGGTTTTTAGACATTGTTTTTAAAACTTAAAATTTTGTGAGATTTTCAGAGGGAGGTTTACGGCATAACTCCGGGTGGTTACGTCGTATCAATGTGGTAAAATTTTTAAGTTTGTTAAAGGCGGTTATGGCTGTAAACTATGAAAATGGGATTTCACGTCTAACTATATAGTAGGTTACGATCGTGTGTAAACTAAAGTTGTGTTACGTCATCATTAACTATCTACGATTTCAACAAAGTTTACCACTGATTATGAGCTCGAGCCGGGTCTCGAATAAATGCCACTAGCGGTTGGATAATGCCAAAAACAAAGTTTGTAAACAATACAAACCAACTAATTGCAGAATGTGAAAGATAGTCAGGGGTTGCCTCCCACAAAGTGCTTCTGTTTTTGTTTGAGTCTCGAGCTTAACTCCACCCTTATTTTCCAAGTAATAAGGTTGTTCCTTCCCTCACTTGAGATTAATGTGCCGGAGTTAAGGGGAGTATAAAAGATGTAGGAATGGACACATGATTTGCTACTGGGATAGGGGAATGAACAATTTCAGAACCATACTTACTGCACTGAGATTTCATTTCCCTTGATGATTGGCTTCACTTGGTTTGTAGGAGTTTAATTTCCGAAAAATGAGGTCTCACTATCATATGTTTATAACAGGTTTATATATTCTTTTTTGGCAGAACTTGGTATTATGAGAAACAATTCCTCCTCGAATTTGTTTAATTGCTTGTTAGACATAGGATTTGTAGTCGGTGCTACATAATCATCTTCAGGCGGTGTCATGTGAACCATCTGAGAGGTCAAAGGTTGCATTACACTATCATTTAGAGGAATATCATAATCCTGTTCCTTTTCCCTTACAATTTTATCCTTATCATAGACTAGTCCCCAGATGAGTATATTGGTTGCACTACTGGTTTCAAGGTTGGGTTTAAAAGTGTGTATGAGGACGCTGTTTAGAAATTGCCTCAGATTTTCTAAATCCTGCTTGGTATATGTCCCACCGACATCCATGGTCCCCTTCCTCTTCTGAAGCTTTTCGCGGTTATTGAATTTTCCTCGGATTTCCAATTATGCGAACGATTTCGTAAGTTCTATAAGGGATACACATTTGTTCCTTAAAATGTCCTAGAAATGGCGTAGGTGATAAGTCACGAGGAACCGGCTCCTTCATGTTTTCCTTACCCATTGTCGTTATTGACTTGACCTTTTCTCTTGTATTAGTGAGGACTTTATGGGTTAATTGATAAGCTTTTTCCTGTAGGTTATTTGTTGTAGTTTTAATTGCCTTTATGTTTGATTCCGTGTTTTCAAGGATCTTCCTCATCCTTTCATCATCCGCGGTCTATTTTTTAAGTCTTCTTAAAATTTGATGATGGTTTCTTCCAAGGATTCCATATATCTGCTATGCTTGATTGCATCGTCCTCTTTTTGAGAGGGTGCTCTTTGTTTGGATGTTCCCCTTTGAAATCAATGTTGTCCAAGACATCGTTGATTCTTTCCCTAATGGTTGTTTCATCGTACCAGTCATGCGAATGGTCTGCCATGACTTGTATTGATCCTAGGGATTGTGTTGGTGTAAGTGTACAAGTGTTCTAGCATCATATCTAAGGTATTCTAAGGTATATAGGAGGCTTGGTTTAGTGTTTAAAAGGGTTAATCAAGGAAAGTTCAAGATTAGGGTTTCATTGGAAGTTAGGGTTTTATAGTCTTGGAAGCTTGGGTTTTGATTCTAAACTAGGGTTTAGATCTTGTTTCTCTTCATTATACTTCATCCTAAGGTCATCTAAAAACCCTACACTCTTTACATTTATGATTTTATGTGCATATAATGTTTATATAGTAAATCACCATCTAGGATATATATTAACATGTAAAATGGTTTTTTACACTTGATCATGGTTTGATATACTTTGTCATATGTTATGTTGATGTTAAAACATGTTGTAATGGAAGTATATACATTATATAAGTGTGGATTAATTTATAAAAGTATATATAAATTAACGGTTTAAAGGCTTACTTATTAAGGTTTGTAAATGAACAAATGAAGGGACTTGATATTCTTGGTTAAATGATGGACTAAAGGACCTAAAGTGTATAATATTTGTGGTATAAGATATGGTAGAGGACTTGTAGTATTACATTTATGCCAAAAGTTTATAAAAATGAGTTTAAATACCTTTTTATATAAAAAGTCCAAACTTGCTGTTTAAAATAAGAAAATAAAGTATTTATTTTATATTTTATTAAAATACTACATGTCATGATAATCGTAGGCATATAGAGAACTCGAAATCCTAGCTATACCGAAGATACGCCATTTGCAAGTCTATGATAATAAAAGCTTTTATAAAAACAATTTTATAAAAACTTATTATTTTCCACATCTGATAAAAATATATGATTATTTTTCACATAAAGTACATATTTTCAGGATTCCAAAACAGTAAGAATCATAATTATTTGATCAATAACGAAGGAGTTATGGATTTTTCATGTTAACGATAATAAATACTTTTATAAAAATAATTTTATAAAAGTAAAGTACTGTTTATCTAAGAAACCTTTTGGAAAATATTTTAGTTAGATAGAACTTTTAATTACGAAGACGTGCTCGAAATAATCTCTAAAATCGGAGTTAAAACGAATAAGATATGACTTTTACGAGATTACACTAATTAAATTTATAAAAATAATTTTATAAAGTGCATGAACAGTAAAAATCACTATTAACCAGAGGGTTAGAAATATTAAAATGTAATATTTTGATATATCTTTATAATACGAAAGCGTAAACATAAAGGACGTACAAAACGGACTTAAAATGAGAAAGTTACGACATTTTTACTAATGTAATATTTATAAACAGTTTAACTTTATAAATATTATTTCTCAAATACAAATAGATGGTGATGTAGCTATATAGAATTATATATGGTATTAGTTATTCAAAGTACTTAGTACTCATACGACCTATAATTAATTAGGTTGCATTCGGGCGTATTCGTGACGCATTTTCAGTTTGTGATTTACATTATCGATTCACTCACTCAAGGTGAGTTCATAGCCCCACGTTTTACATTTATAATGATTTACAAGTTTTGGGGTGAGAAACATGCATTGTTTTACAATTGGACACAAGTGGACATTTTTACATTATGATTACGTGTTTGCCTAAGTAGCGATAACCCATTGAGCCCATTATCATGAACTGTCAATTACTGAGTGAGCGCGAATGTTATAAATAGATCTATTTGGGATTGACATCCCCGTTCGGGTGATTAGCTATCACTGGACAAACGAACGTATACCATGTCGGATTTGGGATGTTTCGGGTTGAACATCATCACGGGCAATGTAGGCAATTTATATTGCAATTCATACATGTCGAGCTTCAGTGTCATGAGCTTAGGGAAACGTAATTACATTTTTGTGATGTTTGCATCTGTTGCATTATCATACACTTGGGAAATCTTGTGGTCCTACATTATACATTTTACAAACCTATGAATTCACCAACATTATTGTTGACGTTTTAAAGCATGTTTTCTCAGGAGATCAATGAGGTACAAGACAAGGGATACATTGGTGGTCGTTATTTTGGAAGTCATATGCATTAAAGATTTGGTTGCATTACATTTTGGGGAAATATTTGTTATGGACTAGAATCTTTGTATTTTGAACAACGAACAAGTGAAGCTTCGGGCTTTTGTAACAAACAATTTGTTAAATCCAATGTATCGGTTTTAAACGACTTTTAAATGGTCGTTCTTATATATATCTTGTGCTATTGATCTATGAAGTAACACTCTCAACCCATATTCCGCTGCGACCCAATTTGGGGGTGTTACAGATTGGTATCAAGAGCCAAGGTTATAGAGAACCAGGTCAAATGTTTTTACTTGGACTATAACCGTTTTCAAACATTGCATTCATACAAAGGGATTTTCACGGGACATACATACACTAGTGTTGCATTAGTTGGTTAGACTAGATGCATTCATGATTGATATACATGTTATAATATACTATGTATATTACAATAAGAGTCTTATATTAATACTTATATAAGCTACTTTTGATTTTCAGATTTTGTCATGTCGGATTCAGAGGATTCCACGGTTACTTACACAGAGGTATCTAGTCCGTTCGAGGATTTGTCAGATATAGGATCTCCAGGAGTCATTGTACACGGATACGATGGACTGCCCATGATGCTAGAGGACCCTTATGCTTATGTGGAGGCCGCTCTTCAGGCCCCACCATCACCAGATTACTTGTCTGGCCTTGAGAAACCAGAGCAGGCATCACGCCTACCAGATTTTGTTCCTGAGCTGGTATACCCAGAGTTTATGCCACCGGATGATGATGTGCTTCCAACTGAGGAGCAGCTACTGCCTACTGCTGTCTCACCCATTGCTGATTCACCAGGTTATATTATTGAGTCCGATCTTGAGGAGGATCCAAAGGAGGATGATAAGGATCTTGGGCAGTCCCAACCAGACTTTCATCTTAATTAACCCCAAAAGATGCCGTAATCATGGAGGATGATGAGTCCTTCGGAGACGATACTGATGACGAGGATGAGGATGAGGACGGGGATGAGGAGGAGGAGCACCTAGCTCCGGCCGACTCTGTCTTACCACCCGCATGTCGTACCACTACCAAGATATCTATCTGGGATCAGACACCTATACCATTCCTGTCTGCGGTAGAGGTTGACAGATTTCTTGCCATATCTACACTGCCATCATCACCACTCACATCATACTCATCATCACTACCACATATACCATCTCCACCACTACTAGTATCATCACCATTACCTATCTCATCTCCACCACTACCTGCTAGTCCTACTCATCCATTGAGCAATAGAGCTGCTATGATCCGGTTGACTGCAAGCTAAAGAACAAGAGCGGTTTATAATTGAAGAAAAAGCCACATTGTTTAAAGAACTCCTATAGAAAAGAAGAAAACACTCTACAGCTAAAAGAGCAGAGGAGAAGAGGAACAAACCACCAACCAAAACTCAACAGAAGAAGACCATGATTACTTATCTTAAGAACATGGAAGGTTGGAAGCACAAAGATTTGAAGTCTAAAGACTTTGATTCTATCAAAGAATTGTTTGACAAAGCTTTCAAAAGGGTAAACATGTTTGTGGATTTTAGAACAGACTTGGTGGAAGGTAGTTCAAAGAGAGCAGGAGAAGAGTTAGAACAAGAGAGTACTAAGAAGCAGAAGGTGGATGAGGATAAAGACACAGCAGAGCTTCAAAGTCTAATGGAAGTCATTCCAGATGAAGAAGAGGTTGCAATTGATGTTGTACCTTTAGCTACTAAGCCTCCAACCATTGTTGACTGGAAGATCCACAAAGAAGGAAAGAAAAGCTATTATCAAATAGTGAGAGCTGATGGAAAGTCTCAAATGTACAGAGTCTTTAGTCTTATGCTTAAAAGTTTTAGCAGGGAAGATTTGGAAGATTTGTACAAGTTGGTAAAAGCTAAATATGAGTCAACAAGACCAGTGGAAGACTTGGATTTGTTGTTATGGGGAGATTTGAAGACAATGTTTGATCCACATGTTGAAGATCAAATATGGAAAAATCAACAGAATTACAAAGTGTTGGATTGGAAGCTATATGACTCTTGTGGAGTACATTCTTTAAGGATGCAACATGTGTACATTCATATGTTGGTAGAGAAGAGATATCCCCTTATACCATCTACAATTACAGATATGCTGAACAAGAAGCTTCAGGTTGATTATTTTAGTAAAATGGCATATCAGCTTCTTAAACTTCTCACAAAATAGCTTAAGAATCAATGAAGTGTTTGGAAGCATCCTCCTGGTGATTATGGAGCTTTTAATGGAGAAACTTGATGATTTTGGAGATAAATATCAAGTTTAGGGGAGGATTGTTGGGATTAAAAGCCTTCTTAATGCTGCTAGTATTACTGCTGCTCATATCAGAGTTAATGTTGCTCAGTTGTGTTAGTACTGCTCAAGAACTTCAAAGAAAAATGCTAAGTGTTTACTACTGCTAGTACACAGTTAGTACTGCTAGTGTAAAGTTACTACTGCTAGTGCATATTAGTGCTGCTTAGAGACTTAGAAGAAAAACTGCTAAGTAGTTACTACTGCTAGTACAAAAGTTACTACTTATGTACAAGTTAATGCTGCTAAAGGGGTAGATGCTGCTAGTGATGAAGATAGTACTGCTTAGTTAGTTAGTACTGCTTATGTGATTTATATGAGTTATTTGTGTAAAAGATATGTATAACTTATTTGTTTAAAAGATTTGATATTCTTAAGAAATTATTGTAAGCCGAGTAGGACTCCTTGGTGTATAAAAGGAGGTCCTAGGGCATAGAGATTGATGTACCAAAACCAAAATCAATCTTAGTCTTAGCTTCAAGGTCTTTGTAACCCTAATACTTTGAGAGTATTCGTATTATTAATATTGGAGCTTTTGTTTGTTGAATTATATGTTCATATAATTACTATTTCATTGATAATTCTTCTTAATATTAAAGATTAGATTCTGCATAATCTTTAATATATTCAAACAAAGTTTCTAATATAGTTATGTTAGATTTATCTAATATAACTAAACCTTAAACAAGCTTAAGGAATTTGATCTATTGAAGTGGGATCAACACTTATGATTTTGAAGAAAATGGCACCAAAGAAAAGAACCACAAGGGCATCACCAGCCACAACAACCACCACCACACCGGTCACTAATTCCCAGCTTAAGGCATTGATCGACCAAGGCGTTGCTGATGCATTGGCAGCATGTGACGCTGCCAGAAGCATGAATAGCGATGACAACCATGATTCTGGACCGGGTGTAAGGAGACAAGATCCTCTTGCTCGTGAGTGCACTTACCCAGATTTCATGAAATGAAAACCCCTATATTTTAAGGGTACTGAAGGAGTTGTCGAGTTGACTCAGTGGTTTGAAAGAATGGAAATTGTGTTTCGTATAAGCAACTACAGTATGGAAAACCAAATCAAGTTTGCCACTCGTACTCTTCTTGGAAGTGCTCTAACGTGGTGGAACGCCCATGTTAGGACTGTTGGTCACGATGTTGCGTACGCAATGACCTGGACAAACCTGAAAAAGATGATGACCAACAAGTACTGCCCAAGGGGCGAGGTTAAGAAACTTGAGGTTGAGATGTGGAATCTGAAGGTTAAAGGTACCGATGTGGTAAGCTATAATCAACGTTTTCAGGAACTGGCATTGATGTGTGCTAGGATGTTTCCTGAAGAGTCAGATAAGATCGAGAAGTATGTCGGTGGTTTGCCCGACATGATTCATGAAAGTGTGATGGCATCTAAGCCAAAGACCATGCAGGATGCAATTGAATTTGCAACTGATCTGATGGACAAGAAGATCAGCAACTTTGCTAAACATCAAGCTGAGAATAAGAGGAAACTTGATAACAACAAGCTCAACAACTACTCCAAGAAGCAAAGTGTGCTATAGCTTATACGTGGGTCTAGTGAAAGAAGGAGTTTGCTGGAACTCTATCGATATGCAACAAGTGCAAAGTTTCTTCACCAATGGCTAGTGCACTATAAGTGCGCAAAACTGCAAGTGAGTTAGTCCTTTACCCGAGACTGTAGGAGTCCTGCTGCTACTAACAATCAGAGAAACCTCACTTGCTATGAATGTGGGAATCAAGGGCATTACAGGAGTGATTGCTCGGAGTTAAAGAACCAAAACCATGGAAACTAAGCTGGAGGTACTCTAACACGGGGAATGGTGCATGCCTTAGGAGGAGGAGAAACCAATCAAGACCTTAACGACATAGAGGATGATATCAATGCTTAGACTCTATTCCTTTAAGAATTCTCGAGTTCTCGTTGTATTTCTCTTAAATTTCTGTTGTACTGAATGATTTCAAGTATCTATCAAATTAACGTATTATGAAAACTTCAATTCTAATTTAACTCTCTATAAAAAAAATTACAAATCGCTTCCACAATTATTATGAAATTATAACACAATTTTGATGAAAATGAGCATCGCATCGTTAGCCCTCAAATATACATAGCTTGATCACCTATGTATAATTCAGGAAGGACCATGCTCATGCCGAGAGTAGTCACCTTAAAACTTCTTGTCAAGAAACAATTTTCTATTTATATCAAGTTTTGTGTGCGTATTCATAAAATGTATTTATCACGAGGAACCAAACTAATAATCATAATAACTAAGTAAACTCTTACACCACCGTACTATATAAAGTCGACATCATTTTATATAAAATCCTATGTCCAAAAGTCAAGACGCATCCCTAGTCACCCTAGGACGATCCACTAACAAGTTTACTCTCCATTAAAGAATATACCAATACACCATTTTCAACGTCTACGTAATACCATAGAGCTTAGTAGTTACGACACCACCATAGATATAAATTCGTTATCACCCTAAGAGAAATGTTATAACTGACGCGTTAAGCAAAAGGGAACGAATAAGCCCACTAGAAGCCGAGCCTTGGTCGCAACAATAAATATTTAACCAACATCACTAATCTTGAACGCTCAAGTTAATTATCGAGCGTGGTAACGAATTTTTCGAAAGGCATAACTAAAAATAACAAATAGATTTATTGCCACAACATCCGTTTATTACTTTAGAAATAAGATTACATAAGAACAAAAAGGAAATACAAGTTTTATTACAACCCTTCCCTAACAATAATATCTATTTCTTCCAAAATAGATCCACGCCAATAGCTAGAACAATGATCGGTGCAAGGAGCACTAGGATCGCGGCCAAATACTAAAAATCTTCCTCGTATGGGACTTAGGCAAGATAAATGCCAAGTGCTATCGCGCTCGCCATCACCACGAGTGTAATGATGTGCAACATTTTTTAGGGTTGGATAAGAAAATATTTAAGTGAAAGATTTAGTGTTGTATGGAGAAATGGAGGATAAAAATTGGGTATTTAAAATGAGGGAGTGACCGTTGGGGTCATTGTTCAGGACCGTTGGGGTCACTGTTCACGTATAAAATAAAAATAAAATATATATATGTGTATATATATATATATATATATATTCACCCACACCTCTTCATAAAAACCGCACCGTCGTCAAGTACCGCGTCTTAAGCCTTGAGGACAAGGTTTATTTAATGGGAGAAGACTATAACACCCCGTGATTTTAGGTCATTTTACGACGTCATTTATTTCACTATTTATTTTTAGTCTCGTACGCGTTTGCTTTTAATTTTAATCGTTAAGTTAAATCGCGTAAGCTAAAAATTATCATTCAACGTAAAATGGTTTCAAATAATTAAATGTTTACGTCAAGCAAGTGTTAGATAATTATTTGGAGGATAATTATTAACTTTGCAAATTTTATTTTTATTGGTTACGTAAAGTGTTTACGTTTCGCGATAAAATACGTTTAGGCATTCACGGAACCACCAAAACTTTTATACGCTTCAACAAATACCCATTATTATACCAAATACTCAAAGTTTTATAAAACTTCACACACTTAACTCACCATAGCCGAATTTTACATTTAAGAACCAAACTAGGACATACACTTTACAAGTTATACCTTTATATTTAACATATACAAATTTAAGCTACAAGTAATGCAAGTATTTCTCTCCAAAATATCTAATATATTTCCTAGTCCCTCCCCCCCTTATTTTGGATGAAACAAAGTCCCAATGAGACATGAAGCACACAATTAACCAACTAGGACTCGTACAACTTCAAACTCATTAAG
>BQNB010047367.1:0-22874 GCA_026074375.1 Tanacetum coccineum | reverse complement strand
GGAGGAATATAATAGAAAGAACAAGATGTGGGCCATCGAGAATTATTCGAAGTACAAAAATGGCTACGTGCGGTGGAAGGAGAGAACTTGCGTTTGCAAAATATGATAAATGGGAACCCTCCTCAAACCAAACACTAACATAAAATCCCTTAAACCTCGAGAAGGACCCCACAACCAAGATGTACCCTCGAATCTTGCGACTTATATCAATAAGAAAAATAAAACGCATATCGGATAAAATATGTGTAACGATGCATGGTAGTGCTAAGAATATATGTAATAAATATATTTGTAGTAGTATGTTTAGATATGAATAAATGTTTTTATGTACCTCCGTATAGGACTACATTTATATAGCGTAATGATAGATTACACGTATTTTTTTAGAATATGGCATTTAGACGTGATAATGAAGAGACCCCTATAGAACCCATTAATATGATTACCTCATCCGCAACCATTCAAGGAAGAGGGAGGCTACGCACAAGGCCACCTAACAACACGCAAACCACTACATAACCTAATTTGGCTCATGAGCTAGCAAGACTTATCCGCGCCACAATACCAACTATCCTAGAGGAGCAATGTAATGAAAGATCCAGAAGGGCCCCCATGACGGAAAAGCGTGGGTCTTATAAAGAATTTATGGGCGTCAACCACCTGAATTTCATAGAGTGGGAGACCCTATCATAAGTACTAATTAGGTAATAGTCATGGAAAACGTGCTAGAAATAATTCAATGCGCGAAAGATCAAAAAGTTATATATGACACAAAGATGTTACGAGGAACATCTGCTTTTTTGTCAGAGGCACTTTCATGATCCTTGGGACTAGAAATTGTTAAGAGTATGACCTGGGAGTTTTCAAGGGCTACTTCCTTGAAGAATATTGTCCACAAAGCATATTGGATACCTTGGAAGAACGATTTATGCACCTAACACAATGATGGCTTAATGTAACAAAATATGCCAACAAGTTCATAGAACTTTCTAGGTTTTCCACACACCCAGTGGCAACCGATAAAATGAAGATGAAAAGGTTTGTTGTTGGGTTGCTTCCCGCAATCCATGGGCTTGTAGCTATGATAATGCCGTCAGCATATCGAGAAGCAATGGAAGCCACCCTCCTAGCTGAAAAAGAATATGGGGGAAAGATGGATGAAACAAAGAATGAAAAGCGCAAATTGGATGAAGGGAATAGGAAGAACCAAGAAAACAAGCGATTCTAAGGGATCACCATGACCAATGGTGACTTCCGATTTCATAACAATGATAATCGATAAGGATCAGGAAGGCCTCGCTTGTGGTAAATATCATGGTGATAGGAAATGTTTGGCAAACATAGATGCTTGCTTCACTTGCGGGAAGTGATGCGTATAATCGTTTAAACTAATTACCAAGTTTTAAATTTATAAAACTCGACTACCTATGGTCTACAACGAACTAACGGGCAGAGAACCGGGTCGTGTATAGTGTAGGTTTGGTAAATCCAAGGTCGTCCAAAGAGCTAAGTGTTTTAGTTACTAATTTAAATTTGTCACAGGTTAAATAATGATTTGATTTGAATTTAAGTAAATAAACATAATACGGAATTAAAATGCAAAGATTTACCAAAGAGAGAAATGTACTAACCTAGTTATTCCTTTGTTATAGTTAAAATGATGTTTCCTAGTGCAATGTTTACTTTACCATTTATAATGGTGGTTCTAAGATCAACAGGTTTGATTTGACGTCGAAACCTATCCTATATACCCTATGATCTTAATCTCTCATGATCACGAGATAGTGATTAACCTACAACTATCCTAAATACATATCTAGTGTCGATAATCCCACTTCTCGACTATAAACCCTCGAGGAAGAATTTCTTGTGTTTTATAAGTATCTAAATTACTGCAGGCAGTGATTTGGGCAATCCATACACTAAGAACAGTTGTAAACCTATTTCTAGTATCATGTTAAACCTTAATTCAACTAATAAGCCTAATATAAAGCTTAACATGATCTACACTACCCTCAATACTACTAAAACTCGGGGATCATCAAACAGGCAATAAGGATATCTAATAAAACGATAAATTAATGAGAAACAAGCATTAAAACTATAACAACATCATAACAAGGCTTGCACTTAAGGTTCTTAGCAACTCATAGCATAAATTACATAAAACATAAGGAAAAGGATCATGGATTAATTGAACATAATTGTCTTACAAACTGTCAGTAGAATGATTAATACAAATTATGAATGAATTAGCGATTATCCCTTAAACTGGTGAATGTGGCCGAATTCCTTGCCCTATGGAAACCCTAGATGATCTCTGAGAACTCCTCTTGGTTAAATGATACGAATGTGCAAGTTATGGGCCTCTATTTATACTTTTCGACCTAAGTACGACGTAGTCATAAGTGTGGAACTACACCGTAGTTTGCTGATGCAGCTTTCCTTCAATAGCCAATTTTAACTACGGCGTAGTTAAAAGGGTGAACTACGCCGTAGTCACGCCTAAGCACGTAACATTGGATAACTCATGATAACTATGGAGTAGCTAAAGAGCTAGGTTACGCCGTAGTTTCTTATATGCCTTGGTCCATCTTTGAGCTACAGCGTTGTCCAAATAGGGAAACTACGTCGTAGTTTTTTCTTGGAATCCGTACTTAGTGCATTTTGTAAAATCATTAATCCAATTTCCATGTCATTCTATTCCAATGCTCATAATTTCCTGTAGATGAAACACAAAGTGATTAAGTACACATTTTAACCAGAAATCAAACAATTATGAACATTTTCTAAGGGAATTTGATACAAAAAGGTATAAAGTATTTGATGTTATCAAATATCTCCCCACTTGACTTCTACTTGCCCTCAAGTAGACCTGTTAGACTCATTTCTAAAAAGATATCCCCTAACTTAACTCAGGAGATATGAATTTACAAACTACCTATGCTAGAAAATACCAAAGCCGAACACCTCATGAAAAGGGGATCAAAATCAACCCTCACTAGTCTATATGTTTCATTTTAGGGTGATTACTTAATAGTACATTCATAGCATGTATTATATGATAGGCTTGGAAAGTACACAAAACTATACCAACTAGAGTTAAAGTCTAAACAGCTCTTAAAGGCAACATGGGTGACACACATAAGTTTAAACATGTGAATAATCCTAGCCGATACCAACGCTCCAGAAAAAACAAAACCACACATGCTTGTACAAATCCATGAATGAGACACATGTGATTGCTCAAATCCTTAACTCGAGCAAGCTAAAGGTAAAATCATTAAAGGGCATCATTGGCCACCATCTCTCCATTAGCTTAAACTTTAATGTTTGAAAATATGATCTTTAATAACAAAGGGCTAGTGTTAGAGGTATAGATGTGAAATTTTGCCATTTAATGAAGTAGACGCATACTAGCCCACCTTTAGTGAATTAGTTGGTTTATAAACGTACCAACTCAAAGTCTTCAACAAGCATCAGTGAAATAAGTTGGTACTTTAATATAAGATTAACCAAAATTTTTAGTAAATTAAGACAAATGACTTATAGAAGTGTGAAATGAAATACTTCAAATATATACTCTTTTTAAAATAATACATGATAGAAACTTCTGTAGCATGTCATAATGATAAACATCCCCCCACTTGAGATAAGCAATATCAAAAGTTATAGTGATAATGGGGGGTCTTCAAAGATCGAACTGATAGGTATTCTATAAAAGCGAAATTCCCGAACCCATCCACCCGAAACATGGACTTCAAGCAGCGAGCAAAACCTCAATGATGAATTAATAGACTACATGCTAAGGTGTAATGGTGTAACGATAACATACAAATCGAGTTAAAACAAAGAATGGCCAAAAAGGTTTACTAGGGGTATCTTTGCACTAAAAGTGATTGCAACGACGGGTTTTAAACACGGAGGGTCGCGACATAAGATCGGGTAACAATCGATAAACGCACACATTAATACACATATGGCTAATTTTTGGTGTAAATCCTATAATGTTTCCTTCTCAAACCATCTATTCCTATCACTCAATTAGGTCTCGTAATGATGTACAAGCCAAAATCTAAAGTCTACAATACTATCGACATACTTATATTTGGTGGATTATATAATAATACATGAAAACAAAAATATCAGGCAAACCTCACTAATTGAAATAAATGGTAAATTATGCTCAACAAAGATCTATTATAGTTTCAATAAAGAAAAACATGTTAAAAATTTTCAAAAATGGCAAAAAATTTCAAAATACCTAGAAAATCGAGGAAAAATATAGGTCAAGTGATAACTCTACTCCCATCCCTCCACTTGGTTTGTACAATGTTCCTATTGTACATTAAAGGAATGAAAATAAATGACAATAGTAGAATTAAAACGGAAAAACTCTCCTAAGTATTGCTCTGTATGATCGGAACTTCATGTCACGAGATGGAATCCCAACTTGAAAACTCTTAGCAACAACCTGTCCCTGAAATCGCTTACCAAACCATATAACAACCAAAAATAAACAGAATTAAAACCTAAACCCCTTTTCGTAGGAATCACAGTTGTATCTAGTGTATGAAACAAGCCTTTTAAACCACTCGGTGGCCTGAGTGGACGAGTTTAGTCTCGTGAGGGTTTCCAAAGAACATACCCACAAAGTTCATTTACTGTTTATACATGGTTTTGTGAAATTTCAAATTATTTTGAAAAATAATTTTCTTTGAAGAGGTGAACTACAGCGTAGTCCAAAGGTTGAACTACGACATAGTTAAGTGGAAATATAAAATCTTTAAAGATACCAGACCAACTACGGCGTAGTTAAAGAGTGGAACTACATCGTAGTTACAAGTTTAAAATAAAAGTTTTAGGTATTAAGCCCAACTACGGCGTAGCCTGGGTATCCATCCATGTAGTAGTTGCAGTCTCCAACTACTTATTTCCACATAACCATAAACCAAGATTATCACGAACTTCCATCTCCATGTTGTATGAACCTGCAAACAAAGTGAGAACTACATAAAATCAACTAAATGCATAATGAAATGAAATAAGAGGAAATGATACAAGATGGGTTGTCTCCCGACAAGCACTTTTGTTTATTAACGAGTCTTTAAGTTAGACTCAAGCCGTGTTTATGTTGTTTCATGCATACTTGCATGTCCTCGGTTGATTCAGTCAATTACCTCCTCATCTCTCTTATACTTAATTCCTA
This sequence comes from Tanacetum coccineum, assembly GCA_026074375.1. Classification (NCBI taxonomy): domain Eukaryota; kingdom Viridiplantae; phylum Streptophyta; class Magnoliopsida; order Asterales; family Asteraceae; genus Tanacetum; species Tanacetum coccineum. Next base: position 17,665 of record BQNB010047367.1, on the reverse strand, counting down.
AGTGTATACATCCTCTATAAAATTCCTTATTTTTTTGGTAGGGGTGATAAATCCCTCTTGCTTTATCTTCTTCGCTAATCCTTAAGATAGGTTCCATCATGTTATGTTGCGTAGCAGACAACTTACTAAATTTGCTAAATGCTCGTGGCATGCTAAAAATGGTCTTATCATTGCTGATTTTAAACCAAAGTATCCCCTCAGTCACATCTTCCTCTAACCCTATGCAATTATTAAATGGCTTTCCAAATAGGAAATCTGTTAACCCTTTTTCTGTAAACTCACTTACGTTCTCTAAGATAATGAAATCGATTAAGAAAGTGTGGCATCATACGAACACGTGTAAATATTTTGCCACCCCAACAAAATTGTTTCCTATGTAAAAAAGTTCTTGACTCAACCTTGTTAGAACATGCCCTAAACATCACATTAACAGGAGAGTTTGGATCTATGTATGGGTTAAAATTTACAACCCCTATCTTGCATTTAATCTGTAGGTTATAAGGGTTTTGTTGATGAATCCTATTTACAATCCCGAAGAATTGAGGTCTTAATGGCATGTCAATTTCCTTATTAGGTGTGATCACGAGATCCTGAGCATCCCAAAGATCTTCTATCCCTTCTCCAAAATAATCCAGTCCAATTCCCATTTCATTATCGGAGTCCGAGAATGCTCTAAAGAATTCATATCAATACATGGTAATAAATTATTATCCTTCACAAAGTCTACTACGTCCTTGTTCATATCATCATTTATCAAAAACTCTTCTAGATTTTCTGGTCCTCCAAAATCACCGGGTACCTAAAAATCATTAATTACACAAACAAATGAAACTGACAATGGAGTCATCCCCTCATTAGCATTAAAAATAACCTTTTCCTTTCCTACTTCTAGAGAAATTTTCCTACCAAAAACATCAATCCTAGCGTGAGCAGTGGCAAGCATGGGTCTTCCTAGAATTATTGGGACCTTGTTATCCTCCACAATGTCAAGGATCAAAAAATCAACAAGAAAATTGAATTTATCAATTTTGACCAAAACATTTTCAACTATTCCCTTAGGAGATTGCATAGATCTATCTAAAATTTCAATCACCATACTAATTGGTTTAGGACTTCCAAGACCTAATCGTTTAAACATTGAGAATAGCATGACACTGATGCTTGCTCCCAAATACGCTAATGCATTGCTAACAGTTATAAGACATTGAACATGGAGCGTTCAACTTTACCATAGACACTTCATCGATTTTTCTCTTCTCGAACACCAGCTCTTGTAAACATTTGGTGTAGTCTGGCTTTTGCCTAATAGTGTTGACCAAGGGAGTGTTAACTGGTTCTTTCTCTAGACTTTCCAGTAATGTCTCTCCCTTCACTTGTTCTTCTATAATGCATCTTTTTTACTTTTTAGGCAAAAGTTCCAGGTACCTTAGTAGGTGTTTCTTGAGGAGATCCATCGTTTTCTCCTATTTTCTTTACGATTTCATGTCCAATAGAATTCATGCAATGGACTGAGTTAGAATTAACAGAAAGGGGACTAATGATTGTACTACTTTTTTTATCTATGGTCTTGTCTTGATTCAATTTATTATAAGTGGTGCCGCTTGAGCCAACCCTATAACCTTTTCCTCAAAGGTCTTTGATTGCAAAGTTGTGTCTCCTAAGGTTTTTGTTAATGTTTTCTCTAAATCTTTTCATCCATTCATAAAAAATGTCTTGCCTTTTGCATGACTCCTCAAAATGTTTCTTTAAGGTTAGGCCTATTGCCCGAAGGTGAGTTGTATCCTGGCGTTACCATAAGACTGTCCTCTATAGACTCAGTTGCTTTGATACACTTTACTTCTTCAATTAAGAGGCAATTTTCTCCATAATATATTCCATTACATGATTCCTACCTTCCTTTGATCGCATGAACATTTTCCTTAAGATTTCACATGTCGCGACTTAGATTTCTAAGTTTGTCTGTTATTATGCTCACTTGGTTCTAGTTATATTCTCCTATTCCTCTATTGCTCTCCTCTTCATGCCATTTATGAGAATGATTAGCCATTTATTGAATTGACACCAGAGCCTTGTGGTTGTTAGCCTCGGAATCAGTCCACGAGTATCTAACATTTATCGGGTGGGAATTTCAAGACCCTTATATAAGGTTTTTACCTTCTGGTAATCATTGAGATCGTGCGTGAGGCATTTAAAAAGAAGATCATTATATCTTTCCCTCACTCGATATAGCGTCTCACCTTCTTCCTGTCTTAAGTTATGAATTTCCTCTAGTTTTCTAGAAGTCTTGGAAGGTGGGAAAAATCTTAGGATGAAAATCTGTTTCAGCTAATCCCACGTGTTTATTGTTCCTAAAGGCACTCTGTCCAGCCATCTTTTTGTTGTTCCAGTTAGTGTGAGAGGGAATACCCGTAACATAATTGCATCTCCCAAAACTCCAGGAGTGTTAAATAAACTAGGAATCTCAAGTATCCTTCCCACATGTTCATGTGCGTCTTCATTTTCGTTTCATGAGAAAATATTATCCTTCTGTTCTCTTAGAAACTGACCTCTAATTTTGAAATCCACATTTCTTCCAATCTCAGGTCTCCTTATTCCTCTACTTGTATCCTTATGATCAAGAGCCAAGTATTGTTCCATTGTAAGTGTCTCAATATCAACTTCTCTAATTTCTCTAGATTCCGCATCTGACGATTCAGATTCATAGAAAGAATAGATGTTATGGACTGAAATGGGAGTGGTATCCTTCCTGGCTCGGAATTGTCTTTCCGGATTGGCGAAAGGGGTACATATCCTTGTGTTGCTACTTCGAGTCATCCCTGGCAATTGTTCAAGCGCAAATACGTCCGTATGTAATAGGCGTACATAAAAACGCTATGTTGTATACTCATCGGAGAGTACCTAGTCTCAGAACTGAAGTCATGCAGTAAGATAACCCGTAATCCCATATAAACCCTTATCAAAAATATGAGAGTTCATAAATGCAGAGGAATAATACTACTTTATCTTTTTAGGACTCCCTCTATGCCAATGGGCACTCCTTTTAAGCAGGAGTGTTAGCCTAGGCTGTGCGCCATACCCAACTTTAACCCATCGCATTTCGTGTCTCTCTCGTCACTTGCTAATCCTAAGTGTGTGTACACGATAGCTCCTGCCAAGAGTGAGTAATTATCACTACAATTTAGTATAGTGCGCGTCTCATTGCCACGCATAGAACCTTAATATATCGTCGTTGAACCTTTTTCGCTTTCACTTCGCCCTGTGAAATATATTTTTTACGATAGATGTAGGTTTTCTTTGCTAGGAGTCATTAGAAGTACACATAATTACTGCATAGTGGATAACTGCTTATAGTGGTGCTTGATATTGTGAATGCTCCTGTGTATATAGCTTGCAGTCGTGCGCACTGCACTCAAAAGGATTCGCTTAGAAGATAAATAAGTGTCGTGACGCAGTGTACCTTGAATCGCTGCTCCGTGTCGGACCGTCCTGTTTAGAAGAGTGGTCGCAAGATGATATATCCTGTGAGTGATGTCTTGTATCTGATGATGTTTGTCAGCCTACTCGCCGTGACAGATGCTGCATAGAGTAGAGGCGCTCGCCTAATGTTGCTTCGTACGTTCATTATGATTTGAGTGTGCTGTTTGAATCGAGTCGGTAGTAGATGTAGACCTCGAGCAGTGTGGCAGTCATGAGTGTGTCTCTTGCTAGTGTAGAATCCCACCCCCAACTACATGATTTCAATGCGCGACAATATTGCTCCTCTCATAGCCAAATGACGAGTCCCGAAGGGGCCTATCGGTTGTCATTTCCTTCATAGTTAAGGGGCACCTCGTTCGCTCAACACTCTGCTTAGTGGTGAACGCTTTTAAATAGGTCTTCCCCGCTCCAACCACACCTTGCCACCTTTCCACACTTTCCTTTCACTTTCTACGCACCTGTTTTTTTTTGCGTAAAATAATAGATTTAATTTTTAGAAATCTAGTTTATAAAATTAGGTTAAATAGATTGAATTGGTCAAAATTATGGTTGCAATTAGGGTATTAAAATTTGGGGCTTTTTATTGGCCATCTATATTTCTGCATCCTTTGTAAGTTTATAAAAACATAATTTTCTTATATTGTTCCAATCATATTGTATTTTCTAGAATTAAATAGATTTTATGTGAATTACTTTTCTTAGATAAATCATAAAAATAGAAAAATCGTTAAAAAATTAAAATTCGTTTTGCATAATTTTCTTTTTAAATCTAGTATTTTGAAAAATAAAAGAAAAATTTTTAGTGTTAATTTAAAAAAAAGTTTTATTTTTGTAATTCTTTGAATCTTTTAAAATTCATAAAAAATTTTCAAAAATAGTAAAAACTTTAATTCTTTTTCCTAAAATTTTCTTTTAAAATTTGTGATTTTTAGGTATAAAATTTGTTAAAAGTTGTTACTTAGATTTTAAATTCCAGTTTTAGCTCGCGTTTTTACATTTTGTGCATTGTAATTGTGCTATTCATTGTTTTTAGTTTGTTCTTTATATTTTGTTGTGTAATAAACAATTCAAAAACATACTTTTATCTATTCTTAACTCGAATAGAATTATTCCTAAATTCTCAATTCACGATTTCGTTGGGACACGACCCGAGTTGTACAATACTTCCCGGATAAAAATATACGAATTGTGTTTTCTTTTGTGAGATTTTTACCTTTATATTTCTCTTGGTTGAGAAGTATTTTGGAAAGAATTCTTACGAGATTAATACTATATTGGTATATAAATTTGACTACACACCAAATTTTGGCGCCGTTGCCGGGGAAGTCGTGAACGATTGTTGAAGAATATTCGTTGAAGTAGAGTTTTGAAGATCCTTCCTTTGGAAGTTATTTTGCTATTTTTCTATAAAAATATAAAAAGTTCATTAATTCGATTCCTATCGAATTAAAAAAAAAAAAAAAAAAAATTAATAAACATTTGGATACAAGTTATCCATCTTAAACCATTCCAATAAACAACAAAACAAATCGTGAAGTACTTGCGAGGTACGACGGACCTTTAAGTTTACAAACTATAAGGTGAGTTTAAGGAAAAGTGATAGCTATTCTCTAAGTAGTCATTGCGGCTCGCTAAGCTTTTCCGCTCACTTGTGCGTACTCTTAGAGACTTATCGTGAAGCTTGTAATAAACGATTACCAAAAATATTTTTGTTTTCATTCCTAATAAATACTAAAAAAATTTAATTCCCCCCAAAAAGAATCTTCTCAATCTCAAATTTTCTTATGTATTATTCGGAAAAGCTAAAAATATTCTTCTTATTCCTCTTATTTGTTTAATTCTCATTTTCTTTATCCTCGATAATGTTTAATTCTTATGGCGCCTAATCGTTCAAAATCCCGTTATGCAATCAAAGAGTGTTCAACTTGTGGAAGTTGGTACACTAAAGAATGTTGTTCGATAGGAAATCTCAATGACCAGATCATTATTCCCGTGCCCGACTCTTCTCAGCATTGTGCGGTGTGTGGAACCCCGGTCGATGGTCCGTATTGTCATGGATGTACTCTTATACGTATGAAATTTGAAAAAGATTTGTTTGCATATTGTGTTGATAATGGAGTTTTCCAAAACTTTCAAGATACTTCCGAGTCATCCAATGACAATACCAACGTTGTTAATGCTCCTCGAGAGCCAAGCGTTGTTGATCAAGACCCCGGTGTAAATATTTCACAAGATCCTCCACAAATCGACCATAATTGTTGTTATGAGTGCGGTGATTCATTAAATGGGATTTTTTTGTCAACAATGCATTTGTGAATTTTGTGGAAAAGGTGCTCATTTCGGTTACAACTGTCCACCAAAAGATCCGATCATTTCTGAGCCGGAACCGTGCTATAATCGAAATTTTGATTGTTTCCCACATGATTTACAAACTCTTCCACAACAATATCTTTGTTGTGAAAACTGTGGGGGTCCTCATGAGACTTACCAATGTCAACCGATGAACCAAGAGTATTTTTATTTCTACTCTTCTTTCGGTTTTGACCAATTTCAACCCGTAGTTTTCCGATGCTTTATCTGACTCCTCAGTGTTAGTATGGAATATGCTACTGCTCAATAGGATCTTATAGAAGCTATGCAAAATTCTTGGAAGAAGTATGTGCACATTCCTCATAATGAAAAGAGCATAAGATTATTGCTGCTGAGGAGAAATTTTAAGATCAAGAAAGTTGTGGAAAGAAAGCAGCTCAACCTGAGTATTTGCAAAGAATTGTTCGCAAGTCTTCTTATGGATGTACAAATTCCTTAATGAAATTCAACCACTAAAGCAAGAAACTCCTAACCAAATTCAGAAAGATCAAGAAGAGATGAGGTATTTACGGGAACGCTTGCTGAAGGAGAGACTTCAAAAAGCTAATCAAGCCTTAAATGAAAGTCAATCTCCTCAAAAGTAAATTGGAGAAGCAAGATTTGGAGATTTGCAGACAAGCAGCAGTGTTTAGAAGAAGATAAAAGAATGGATGTATGATTTTGGATATAAGGAATATTCAAAAGGAAGAGATCGATATTGATTATAGAAGAAAATGTGAAGATAAGATTTATGAGCTTAAGGATAAATTCAATGGTTTAAGCATTGAAATTCGGAAAATCATACAAGAAGCAAAAGAGCTTAAAGAGTCTGAAGCTAGAGCTCGAATTCAGAAGATTATCATTGACGATGATGACGATGATTTGGGATTTCATGCGGTTCATCCGAATACGATACACACTCCCGTTTCGCAAAAAGTAGAGCCTAAGGATTCACTCATAATGGGAGACGGGCATATTAACACTACTCCGGAAATGGAGGCGATTAGTGTTGAGACCCTTGTTTCAAACCCAAGTTATTCCGATGACTTTAGTTTGGGGGAGTGTAATTTGTTCGATATCGATGATTCCTATTACAAGAAGTCCAAGAGTAGACTTGCTCATCTTGCTCCGAATTTGCCGAAAATCGTTGAAGTTTGTGTCGATGACGATGATACCGACGACGATGACGATTATGATGACGATTTTTATGATTGTGTTGATATTGAGGAGGACGGAGGAGAGATTGATCTCGACATTTCTAAGATCGTTGACATTTCTCTTCGGGAGAAATTAGTCGAAAGTTATCTTTTAATTGAAAAGATTAACACTTTTAATCTCTCTCCTCCTATTCCGATTTCTCCAACAAATTACCCCTCCTCTACTATCCCCGTTGTGGATCTTGATTTACCTTTAGAGGAGGCGGATGTGCCTAGTTTTTCGGATGACTCGATGATTTTTCCCGAGTACGAGTCATTTACTTTTGATGATGAGCCCGTGATGGCTGAAGTTAATGTTTTTGATGAAATTAACACAAGTGAACTTTCTTACCCGGGTATAGGTGAAAATGTTGTTTTAGATGAAGAGGAAGATACCTTCACATTTACTACCCGATCATTTTTACCATTTGTCACCTATCCCGAGGTTTTACCCACATCTTACTCCACGGGGAGTGAAGATAAAGTTTTTAAACCGGGTATTTTTGATAATGTGCTTAAAAGGAAGAGTTCTTTAACTCTTGATGTTTTTGACCCACTCCACCCACCCTTAATGGACTTTCATGTTACCAAAGCATTTTCCGGGTTCACATTTTCTCTCTTGAAAATCTTTTCTAAAAAGTTTTTTGAACCCGGGATCAAAAATGCTACGGTATATCTTTCATATCTAGTTTGGGGAGGTTTCCACCTCTTGGAATTTCTTCACCCTCACTATTATCCACCATAAAAACCTAGTTTGGGGAAAGAGTCAAGCGAAGGGGACTCTATAATAAACAAGCGCTTCGTGGGAGGCACCCCATGCTTATCCTTTTATTTTCTTTTTATTTTCTTTCTATTTTCTTTGCTTCCCCAAGGACAAATTAATTCGGGGGCGAGTATAGCTTGTACTCGGTTAACAAAAACTAAGCCGTTTTAGAGATATTTTGAGCTAACAATGTAAAAAAAGAGAGGAAACTTGTTCTTTTTTCGTCTCTTGTGGTTTTGTTTGTTTGGTTTTGTCTCGTTTTTTCCGGATTTGGAAGCTTCATGGTTCAAATATTGTGGAAGGACAAAGCAATTCCCACAATTTCCATCGATGGTCTCCAATCTTCTCTTCATAAATGGGAAAACTCTTATCTCTTATCCTTGTTCTTTATCGAACTAACATCTATTCTTTTGGCATGACCTTAGAATTTTTGTTAAAGCATTCTTTATTACTCTTTATTTATTAAACTTTGAGGACAATGTTTCATTATAGTTTGGGAATGTATTATCTCTCGATATGACTTGCAACTTCCAAGCAAAACCTTGTTTGAATCTTTTTGAATTACTTTTTATGAAAAAGTGAGAAATTTTAAATTTTTGCTTACAAGAAAAGCTCAAAAGAAGCTTAAGTTTGAAAAAACACCTCTTTTTGGTAGTCCGTTGGTGAGAAATAGGAGTTAATTTTGACTTGACCCGGGGCAAAATGCCCTAGCAAGTTCTTTAACCTACTCTGTAGGCCAAGCTTCACAAATCCCTATTGCTTTGGATTTTAAAATGGTAAGAACAAGGAAATAATGTAGTTAAATATAAAGTGAATTTGTTTAAGCAAGGTTCTATTTGGAAAATCTAAACTTATAATAATAATTTGTGTCTTTTTACTCCCCTGTACTAAGCCTTAACACCCTTAATCTCATACGCGCTCTTTTAATTAGCTAAGTCAAAAACCAATGTCCTTTTAGAAAAGTCTTACATTTTGAAAAAGAAGTCATGTAAGTAAGATTTTTGGGTTTCAAATTTATAAGTTGCTTTCCCTTAAATGAAATTTTTCCATTCATCAAAGATATTATAAAAAGAATGCAATGAAGCATTCGGCAAAAAAATAAAATAAAAAATAAAAAAAAATAAAAAAATAAAAAAAATAAAAAAATAAAAATAACAAAAGTTATATGTAGTTTTTAATCGTTGGCGTATCCATGTTGAGAGAAAGACTCGGATGTGGTCGCAACTAGGATTAAAACTAATTAAATAGTGGGGATTTAAGCTGTTGTGTGCGAAGGATCAAGGTTCGTAGGCATTCCTAGCACTAGGGAGCGCGGCCTAGGTGGATGATTGCCAACTAAGGACTTTGGATTCTTAGGCTTTGTAGGAAAAGGTGTTGTCCCGCGATAAACCCACAAAAACGTTAGCAGCGAGTAGGGGGGTACGAAAACTAAGAACACCGATTTAGTTCATATCCCTAATTGGGGAGAAAGCTAAAGTAGGGGTTCGAACTAAGAACAACATTCCCTATTGCAAGAAAAAAAAAAAATAAATAATAAATAATTATATAAAAATAAAAAGAATGGTAAAAATTTTCAGTGTGTTTCCTCAAATCAATTTATAAAGTTTTGTTTCCCCCCGAATCTCTTTTAGCTTAGAGTCGTGGTTTATCTATGATATTAACATTTGAGCACACACGGAGGCTTATTTTGTAAAGCTTAGAGTGAATTTCAACTATGAAAGAAAAATTGATCTATGTTGAGGTTTAAAAAGAGTGCACACATCTTAATCATTAAGATAATCCGGGAGGAAAAGTTCACAAGTGTAAGTATTAAGAGCTTAATCAAGTTGACTTATATTGACAATGATCTTGTTTATTCAAGCTTTGTTTAGTCTAGTTGGAAATGTCAAGGATGACAAATTTTTCCTTCTGTTATGTGCTCTATTAACGGAGAAGTAGCCTATTTCGATGACGCATATAAAGTTGCAAACTGCAATGACTGAGCCATTAACGCTGAGTTTCCATAAGAAAAATGATGAGAACACAAGTGAAAGTTGTTTTTTAAAAGGTGATTATAAAAGTTCTAAACAAGGCATATTTGGATAAACTTCTTTAAAGTTTACAGAAGTGTACACTTACATAACATTGCTGAGGACACGGCAATCCTTTAGTTTGGGGAAATTTGATATTTGCTTAATTGGTACATAAATCACCCGGGATTGTTGCCAATAAAAGCCAAGACAATCAAAGAGAATAGAAAAAGTGTGCCTTTTGTTGTCCTAAATGTGCAGGAAAGGATTGAAAAGACAAAAAGAAGCAAAAACGATCAAAAACCGACAAGAAACGGGAAAAAGACAAAGAGACAAGAAAAAGAATTAAGAATCAGCCAAAGATCACAGCCGGATCAGCCCGACACAGTCAAACTCAGTCAAAGAAAGGAATAAAGAAAGTCAAAGAGTCAAATTACAAGTCAAGGGGCCAAAGTTGTCAAGTGTTCAAAGATTAAAGAGCTTATGTGAAGTTTTAAAGATCAAGGACCAAAGTTGCCAAAAGAGAAACTTTGTTTTATAAAGAAGAGATAGAAGTTTACAAGCACAAGGGGTGAAATTGCAATTTCACAAACCTCTTTATAACTACAAATGGGCGGCAAGGTACAAGGACCAATTATGTCAACCTTCCAAAGATTCAAACAATAAGCCGGCTTTCTCGCATCCCTTTAACCACCACAACAGCTTTTCCCGCCAAAAGTTTACACAACCCAATCCCAAATTTTCCTACACCCCGCTCCTTTTTAACCCCTCAATCCGGTTCTTACACTCTCACCAATCATAAGCCAACACGTGGCACTTCCCTATTGGCCTTGCTACCTCACTAAACACATCAAACGGCCACAATCATCTCGCAAAGGATCAAAGGATGAGATTTAAAGGACTATTCTAGATAACCTTCCCTCTCTTCACTTCTCTTCTATAAATAGCAGCCCTAAGAGTCATTTGGGAGGAGTAGTTTTAGCTTTAAATTTCTTTTACTTTGTAATTTTCATTTTTTAAGCAATTAAGCTTTTAAGCTCTTGTAACCTTTTCTTTTGAACTTGTACTTGTCAATTCTAGTAATATCAATCTATTTTAAAAGTGCTTGTGTTCTTTGATTTCAATTCCAATACGTTTGTTGATAAAATAAGAGCTCTAAATAAGACTAGTGTGACTTATTGATTCACATAAGCTCAGATTATTACTCAAACTTTTGTTCATTAAGCTTTTCATTTACTTACTTTACCTACATCACATAAAAACAATGATCACATGAATATAATTGAGTTCATTTTGGGAAGCAAAGAGCTAATAAGCTCAAATTTCAGGTTATTGAGTTTTAAGCCTTGGTTTAGAGGCAAGGTGCCAATAGGATCACCTAGACTCTTCATTTGGATGTCTAGGTGAAGAAGACTCTTCAATAATCAGGTTACTTATTTCATCCTTATTACAATTAAAGCCATACATAGCTTAATTTCAACTTGCTTATTTCTTGTAAGGGTCCTCATTTAAATCCTGTTCATTAGGTTTACTTAGCTTAAATTTGAATTGTTTTCAGTCTATTTTTAGCTTTAAAACTAGTAAAATGTCACTGTTACTTTCTGTCATAATGCTAGTAGGTTAAGCTCATAGAGAAACTGGCTTAATCTCACTAATAAGCTGTAAGTTTTTTAGCTTATAAAGCTTTATTAGGTCATATTAAGTAAGAGTAGATATTTAGTTCAGGCTGTTTTAGTTCTAATTTCATTTTAAGCTTACTTTAGTTTTGAGAATTTTTCATAAAGGTGTGTTTGGATTTAGCTATTTTTGACTCAAAAAGTCAAATATAGTTAGTCAAATCTGTCTTATTAGTTGAGTTAGGTTATATAACAAGAATTCAAGCAAGTTTTAGAAGTTAGAGTTAGTTTAATAAAAAGTTAGAGTGTAAAAATCATTCTCTGCACCAGGGCATTATTTCAGTCATTAGAATTTTAGATGTTAGGATGTTAAAAGCATTTTAGAGTTTAAGGTTGTGTTGTGCTCTTTTAGAATCATTTAGTGAAAGAGTTAGGCCTCAAAGTTTAGCTTATCTTTGAGTAGCTTGCACATTGCATCAGCTGCAGTGTGCATCAGCAAAACACTACACAACAGTTTAGACTTTTGCCATTTCACACTTTAAGTTTTTCATTTCTATTGGAAATTGTAGAAATCTTTTATCTAGGTTGATTAGAGTAAGCTAGGTTAGTTTATTTTCAAAATCTCAGCACCTAAGGTCCAAAAATAAGCTTGTTAGCTTATTAGAAAAAAGCTAAAAAACAGTGTCATCAAAACTTTCATTTTCTCATTACAATTTTCTTTCTAGTTTTGTTAAGCATAGGATAATTTTAGTTCAAATCTTCTTAATACACATCTTAAGTTTTAATAAGCTTCTTTTAGTTTTAGTTTTTATCAAGTATTAAGTCCTCAATAAGCAAAAATCTAAAAAACTTAGAAAATAAGCACTTTCTGTGACAGAAACTTGCAGCTTATTTTCTAGCTTATTCTTTGGTCTAAAGTTGAAGTTGTCTTTATTAAAGTTGTTTAGAATAAGCTGGTTGCCAACTTTGTAGTTTTAAGTTTTTGCTCATTCTCAATTTTTCAATAAGCTAAATAAGCCAAATTCGTAGGGTCTCTTTGGTATTTCTCTTAAAGATTAGGGTTAATCGTTTTCTCTTTAGTGTAAAATTTTCAAAGTTCGCCCGCCTACCCTTTAGTTTCCTTACTTACATTTTCTACCCTGTCTTTTATAAGTAATTAATTAGTTTTAATATTTTAGTTTTTAGATTTATAAAGTTAGGGTTTTATTCTTAATCAATCAAATTAGGGTTCAATTAGGTTTTAAAAATTGGGGCTTTTTGTTCCATAATTTTTCTGCACTAGTTTAGCATTTAAAAACCATTTTTCTATATTTTTCCAATTAAATTTGTATTTTCTAGAAATTTAAATAGTTTTTAGTGATTATTTTTTCTTAGATAAATCATAAAAAATAGAAAAATAGTTGAAAATTTTTGATTCTTTTTGCATTAATTTTCATTTTAAATTTGTGATTTTTAGGAATAAAATTTATTAAAAGTTGTGTTTTAGATTTTAGATTTCAGTTTTAGCTTGCATTTAATACGTTTTGTGCATTTAATTTTCGTGCTAGTTAATTGTTTTTCAATTCTTGTTATTAAATTTGTAGTTTAATCAAAAATTCAAAAATATCTCTTTTCTTATTCAAATCAATCATTCCGAACGAGAGCGAGGTTTCCATTGCACTAGTCGTTGGGGAAAACGACCCGGGTGATCATACTTACCCGGTTTAATATACGTATTTTATATTATATTATATATATTTGTGAGAGTGAATTTTATCAAGGGTAACTTGGTATCTTTCTTAATTACTCTCGGGATTATATTATTTTATATTATATTTTACGTGTATAAAATTGCTCAATCACTAACATCAAGTGCTTTTGTGAGTAAGTCTACAACATTATGATCAGTGTGAATCTTGATCACTTAAATTAATCTTTTCTCATATGAATCCCTGATGAAGTGAGGTCTAATCTCAATGTGCTTAGTCTTTGAGTGAAATAGTAGATTCTTAACTATGTAGATGGTGCTTTCATTGTCAATGAAAATCTTGGTATTCATGAAGTTGTATCCATAATCCATCATTTGATTTTGGATCCATAACACCTGACCACATCAATTAGTTGTAGCTACATACTCTGCTTCAGTAGTAGAGTTGGCAACTACAATTTGCTTCTTGCATTGCCATGAAATCAATCTACTCCTAAGAAATTGACAACCTCCTGTTGTGGATTTCTTATCTAAACTTGCACCAGCATAGTCATATATATTATCAGCACCAAGTCTAAAATTGGTGAGTCCTTAGGATACCAAAGGCCTAATTTAGGTTGACCTTTCAAGTATCTAAAGATTCTTTTCATAGCATGAAGATGTGAAACTTTAGGTGTGACTTGAAATCTTGCACAAGCACATACAACAAACATAATATCAGGCCTTAAAGATGTTAAATACATCAATGATCTAATTATTGATCTATATAAGTGAACATCAACATCTTCAGCTTCTGCATCCTTGAGCAATGGCTTTGAATTCTTCATGGGTGTACTTGTTATCCTCACAGTTGAAAAACCAAACTTCTTCAAGATTTCATCCATATACTTGTCTTGGCTAATAAAAATCCCATCTTCCTTTTGCATCACCTGCAATCCTAAGAAGAAAGTGAGCTCACCCATAGAACTCATCTGGAACTTCTTGTGCATCAATTTCTCAAACTCAGTGCATAACTCCTTCTTAGTAGATCCAAAAATGATATCATCTACATATATTTGAACTAGTAAAATATCACCTTTGACCTTTTTAATGAACAAAGTCTTGTCTATTGTCCCTCTCTGAAATCCATTTTCTAATAAATAGGTAGACAAAGTCTCATACCAGGCTCTAGGAGCTTGATGTAGACCATATAATGCCTTTTCTACCTTATAAACTCTGTCAGGGAACTCTGGATCTTCAAACCCTGGAGGTTGGCAAACATAGACTTCCTCTTCAATCTTGCCATACAAAAATGCACTCTTCACATCCATCTGGTAAACAACAAAGTTCATGAATGAGGCATAGGCTAAGAACAGCCTAATTGCTTCAATCCTAGCAACTGGAGCAAAAACCTCATCATAATCTATTCCCTCTTCTTGAGTGTAACCCTGTGCAACCAGCCTTGCTTTGTTTCTAACAACAATACCTCTCTCATCTTTCTTGTTCCTGTAGACCCATTTTGTCCCAATGGCCCTCTTGCCATATGGTAAATCAACCAAAGTCCAAACCTTCTACAATTTAAACTGTAGAAGCTCATCATGCATTGCTTCTATCCAGCTTGGATCTGTCAAAGCTTGAATCACCTTCTTGGGTTCTACTTGTGATAGAAAACAAGCAAATAGACAATTTTGAAAGTCTTTGTGGTTTGTTCTCCTCTGCTTTTGAATTAAACTCATCAAACCATGTTCTTTAGAATTCTTGGTCATCCTTCTTGTTTGAGGTGCTGAATGTAGATCTCTAATAATCTGTTCAACTGGATGATCTTTATGAACTCTTGTTGTTATAAAAGGACTGACATGCATATAAGACTCCAAATTATTCATGTCTCCTCCTGCAATAAAGTCTTCATCATCATAAGCACCACCAAATATGCCAGTATCTTCCAAATTAGGCATCTTTGGATCATCTGGAAGATTATCATTAAAATAAGATAACCCATCAAAGTTAATAAGTAGACTAGCATAAAATATAGTTTAGAGCTGTTAACATCACATCCTTTGTTCTAGCAGTATTAATAAGGAGAACTTAATAGAAGAAGCACTGTTAGTCCTGTTAATGGTTAATTTTAGCCTCTTTCCCTTGAATAAACAACCTTATCAAATTACTCTTAAATCCTGAGCACCATGTCATCTTGTTTTTGCTGGAGCCTTAGTAATTTTCCTTCAACATCATTAGACAACCTATCATCTGAGCTCTTAAGACCTTGAAGAGATAGGTGGATTCAGTAGTCAATAATGGTAAGCAGATTATATACTCAACTAGTACCTTGTCTTCTTCCTAGCTTGACCCTGCATTATACCTTCATTGTACCTACATTACCATTAGATTGATTCCCTACAATAACTGGCTTATAATTCATAGATTTTGTTAGTGTATCAATATCAAAAAGCCAAGTTGGTCCTCTCCCTGCAACATTAGGTTTATTTTCAAGAAAAGTAATGTGCAAGGTCTCTTCTACTATCCTGGTTCTACTATTAAATACTCTAAATGCCTTGCTATTTACAGAGTATCCAACAAATAATCCCTCACTAGCCTTTCTATCAAACTTACCTGGGTGATCTAAGGTATTGAGAATTGTAACAGAACACCCAAATGGTCTCATAAAGCTTAAACTTGGTGTTTTACCATGGAAAAGTTCATATGGGGTCTTGTTGTGAGGCTTAATTACTAATACCCTATTTTGTACATAACAAGCAGTATTAACTGATTCAGCCCAAAAGGTAGTAGGTAACTTTGAATCAGCTAGCATAGTTCTAGCAGCCTCAATTAGTATTCTATTTTTCCTTTCAGCTACTCTATTTTATTGTGGAGTCCTAGCAACACAAAATTCTCTCTTAATCCCTTTCATCTTACAGAACTGATTCATTTCCTTATTCTTAAATTCAGTTCCATTGTCACATCTGATTATTTTGACTTTGTGATTTATTTGATTTTCTATTCTTGTTATAAAAGTCTTAATATAACCTTTCGTATTTAAGGTCACTACTTATCCGAGCCTTACTTTTATTTTCCAAATATTATAGAATTTATTTTATTACTTTTAGTTGGTTTTATTAAAATCGCCGTTTTAATTATTTACAAGCCATGTTAGAATTACTATCTGTAAACAATACGTAATTTAATTTTTCAAAAAAATATTTCGTTTAATGTAGAACTATTTTTTTTATCTTGTTCGTTTTTACTTCGTGGTTCCACCTTAACTCTCGGAATATTTTACATTAATACCCGTTGGCCTCAAAACTACCCACATATCTTAAAAAATATACCCTAAATAATAAAGTTTATAAGTTATAAAACCAAAATTTTTACACCACCACCTCATAGGTGGCGTGGCATGAGGAGAAGGAAAGACTATGACATTTGTCCTAGTCAAATGCATGTAATGCATGCCCAAGTTTTATAAAACCAAGCCCTTTCTCTCACACTTACACATAGTTGAAAAAAAATACCATCACCTCTCCTTTCTCTCTCCTTTGCCGTACACCTTCATCACTCAAACACCCATTTCACCTAAATTTTCTACACCAATCTCTTGTTATTCTTGCACCATCCAATTTCTCATATTATAAGCTATCTTTAAAGATCATAGAACCTTATGTTTGTAATGTTTATTGGCTTTTTTGAAATATTATATTGAAGGGGTTATGCATGTCATGGAGATGATGTTCTAGGTATAGATTGGTGATTATTGAGCTTGGTGTTGTTGGTGGATTTTGGTGAACTTTGTTGGAAGTCTTTTAAAAGTTGATCTAGGTTATAAAGGGGTATTGATTTGGGTAAAAATTAAGTGTGAAGGCTGAGATATTGCTTAGATTTTGGTTACTTATATTGGTATTGTTGGGTCAAAACTTAGAGAACTAAGGTGTAGAGGTGGTGTTGATTATTGTGGTCACTTTTGTTATTGTAAGGCTCTATTTTGTTTTCTTGAATTTCTCTTATAAAAGTTATATCTTGATTTGATTACCTACTGTAAAATATGCATTTTTATGTTATTAAGAGATGTGAGAAAGTGGTATGGCATTGCATGCACTTTTGGTGAGGTCAAATCAATAGGAATGAGTGTTGATAAAGTGGTATTTTGGGGACTGTTTTAAGTTAGCAGATTGTCGGTCTTAGTATAAATTATTTTTAGCTTGTGGCCTACTGGAAAATTCATATTTTAGGTAGATAAACATTTGTAGATTATGTGGTGAGTTGGATGGAGCCGTATCTCCTCCGGATGAGTGAGATATGGCCGATTTACAAAAACTAGTCGAATCTGGACAACTATTTAGAAAATAAGTATAAGTCTATATTTTTACACTAAAATGTTGAAATAAAAAAGTTGATCCCTGTGGTAGATACATAAATCTAACACCTCCATTTGGCCTTACTTGAATTTCTATCATAGATTGGGATTTATGGTCGTTTCCGTGAAGGGTTAAAAATCTAGAAACTTTCTGTTTTGGGTAACCTAGGGGTAAAACAGTCTTTTCACATGGCATTAAAATTCTTTAGAAGATGAGCTTTATATTTTTGAAAACTAGACT
>BQNB010047366.1:15665-26904 GCA_026074375.1 Tanacetum coccineum | reverse complement strand
GCAGAGGTCTCAGAGGGGTGTGCAAGAAATGCAGTCGCATAGGGCGTCCATTTATAAAGGGCCACATTTTTATTAATTTTAATATAAATACGTATAATATTATACATATATGAGCAATGCAATTAATTATATATGCAACTTCTCTTTATTTTACAAGTGTAATAGGGCCTTTTTGTTGTTATTGCCTAGCGCTGCCAAAGATAACGAGACGGCTCTGATTGGGAGTAGATCCATTTCGAGCTCGAAGGGGAGGCCTTCGAGCCAGAAGAAAGGGTACGTCATCGATCCCTCAGTCGAATATGACATATACATCTATGAATGCATTTCTTTTGACTTCAAGAATAAAACTGTATCGAAACCTTAAATCGAAGCTCGATAGGTGCGCGTGCTATACGCATTTAAGGCTAACCCCACTTGATAGGGAGTTAGTTACAAAACCAATCCAAGATAATGAAGGCTAGGGCTTCTTGCGATGCCATCCGGGAAAGGGAGAGAGAGAGAGAAGGACAAGGCCTACATTGAACTTGAGATGAAGTGTAACGATGCTTTACAGGACTTGGACAAGAATTCTCTCGTACGAGATATGCGTGCAGAGATTGAGACCTTGCAAGGAAAAGTTTACAAGCTTTATGGTGAGTATAGCAGGCTTGTTCTTAAGGAGAAGAAGTGGGTTAACTATGAGCAAATTCTTTCTATCCTTCATTCAAAAGTCAAAGGTTTAGAAGTCGAGAGAGAAAGGTTGAAGAAATTCGGAACCCAACTGCTGCAAGAGGTTGATGGATTGAGACAAGATAGGGTTGCGGTAGTGGCAAAAGTTGTTCCTCATGTTGCTATGGAACTCATTCATAGTGATGAAATGCGTCTTCTTGTTGCCCGGCTTGCCAAGGCGGCTCTTTTCCATGGTATGTGTTCAACACTTGAGGAAGTAGCTACTTTGAAGGAGCCTTTTAAGTTGGAAAAGATGCCTGGTTACCGCCCTCCTTCCAAGAAAGAGTTTGATCAAGCTGGTGATAACCTAGCCACTGTTTCTTATCCTTTTTTAGCGAAAGCCAATATTGATCCATACGCCCCTTTGGAAGTGTTGATCTTAAAGAAACCGATGTCTCTTTGAGCAAAGCCTGCTTCATCAAATTCTAAGCCCTCTTCCTCGAAGGCTCCCAATCCAACTAGTTGAAGGTCGCCATGTAGGCGTTATTTTGACCCCCTGGGCGGTATGTACCTGTAGTATTTTATTTGCAAACAATATATTTTATTTCTTGTGTTTGGATGCTTTCTGATTTTGAGTGATCATTTATGGGTGTCACTTTTAATGGAGGACTAGTTACCTCTTCTTTGTGTTATTCAAAGCTTGTTCTTACTTTTTAATTGTCTAAGGCTCAAGTGTGGCCTGTACAAAATGTTAATCACCCACCAAGGTTTTATTAAGCAATCCTTCCCTTATGACAAAGGATTGCGACCCGCTCCGCCTTAGCGTAGAATGTTTCAAACGAAGATCTTTGGGAAGTTAACGTGAATTCAGATGTTTTTAAATTCAAGACTCATGTGTGGCCTTACAACACCCCTTCGAACGTTGAAACTTTTAATTACTTGGTGTTTGAAATCTTTGTTGTAAATAACGACACAAGAGATTTGAGAATCCATTACTTTCATTAATCGTGTAGAAAGGTTTACATCATTTCAGGTATGATCACTTAGTAAGTTTCCATTAGGAAGAAAGTAGTCGAAATAATGACTTTTAAAAACAATAATTAGCAAATTTTACATGTAAATCTTATAAAGGATCAAACCGTTCCATGTTCTATCAACTAAGGAGCCATAGAGTGTTTCTAGTTTGTAGGCTTCGTCTCCATAGGCTTTTCTTACTATGTAGGGCCCTTCCCATGTTGGTCTCATTTCTCCTTAGAACTCTACTTTACTTGCATTGTTAAGTCGAAGCACATATATACCTGGCTTGAATGTAGATGGTCGAACGCGTTTATTATAATACCTTTCCAGCTTTTACTTGTAGTGAGCTTCTCTAATGGAAGCTACCTCCCTTCGTTCTTTAAAGATATCGAGGTCTTCTCTACGCCTCTTGTCGTTCTATCTACCTTCGAATTCCTTAATCCTTTTTGTTTCTACGCTTATTTTTGTAGGGACAACGGCTTCGGAGCCATAAGTTAAGCTGAATGGAGTTTCTTCATTGCTGGATTTCAGTGTTGTCCTGTGCTCCCATAATACCAACGGTAGCTCATCTACCCAACCTTGGTGATTATTTCCTAACCTTCGCTCCATACCTTTGATGATGTCTCGGTTTGTAACCTCTACCTGTCCATTTTCTTAAGGATGGTAGACCGAGGTGAAGGATTAGAGTATGACGAGCTTTTAGCAAAAAACCTAGGAATATTCCTTCAGCAAACTATTTCCCATTATCAGAGATGACTATTTGGAGGGCCCCGAATCTGCATACAATGTGCTCCCATGCAAACTTCTCCATGTGTTTTCTAGGTATGGATACTAAAGGCTTTGTTTCGACCTACTTTTAAAGTAGTCGATAGCTTAAGCTTCGGTCCATTTAGACACACAGTCAGCAGTGACTAAGTTGTACTTGAATTTGTATGATTTCAGGAATAGTCCCATAAATTCTATACCCCAGATGTCAAAAACTTCGCAAACTTAAATGTTGTTTAAGGGCATTTCATCACATTTGGATATATCTCTAGTTTTTTGACATGCTTCGCAAAGGCGAACTAGATTATGAGCTTCTTTGATGATTTTCGGCCAGTAAAAGCCTAAGTCTAGGACTTTTTTAGCTGTGGTTGTTGGTCCATAATGTCCATCGGTAGGTCTGTGCTGATATCTAATATGGTACGAGTTTCTGGTCCTGAGACACAACATCTAATCATACCATCAGAATGTACTTTGAAAATATAGGAGTCTTCCCAAAAGTAGTTGTTAAGGTTAGAGAAGAATTTGTTTTTCTATTGGTACGTCATTCCTTTAGGTATAATATCACCTACCAAATAGTTTGCAAAGTCTGCGAACCATGGTATGTATCTGGTGCTAATTTCCATAAGGGTTTCACCAAGAAAGTTATCATCAACTTCACTGTCTTCACTTGTCTCATCATTTTCAATCCGAGATAAGTGGTCAGCGGCAACATTTTCAGAACTTTTTTTGTCTTTTATTTCGATATCAAATTCTTGCAATAGCAAAACCCAACATATGAGACGTGGCTTAGCATCTTGCTTTTTGAATAGGTATCTAAGAGCTAAGTGATCGATGTAGACAATAGTTTTGGATAAGACCATATATGGTTGGAATTTATCGTATGCAAAGACTACAGCCATAAGTTCTTTTACTGTAACTGTATAATTTTGCTCAGCTGCATTGAAATTTTTGTTTGAAAAATAGATGGGGTGAAAGTGTTTACCATCTTTTTTTCCTAAGATTGCTCCAACTGTGAATTCGCTTGCATCACACATTAGCTCAAATGGAAGATTCCATTTCAGGCTCATGATTACAGGAGTAAATGTGATTTTTCTTTTAATAAATTGAATGCTTTGTGACATTCATCATTGAACTCGAATGGAGTATCTTTTTTAAGAAATTTGGTTAAAGGACAAATAATTTTTTAGAAGTCTTTAATGAAACGTCGATAGAAACTGGCATGTCCCACAAAACTTCTAATGCTTTTAACATTAGTTAGGAGTGGAGGTTTAGGCATTACATCGATTTTGGCTTTGTTAACTTCAAGGCCTGCTCCAGACACTTTGTGTCCGATTACAATTCTTTCTTTATAAAGTGACATTTCTCCCAATTAAGGACAAGATTTGCATCCTTATAACGTTTAAGCATTTTATTGAGACTGTTTAGACAATTATCAAAGGAGTTTCCAAAGACGAAGAAGTCATCCATGAATACTCCTACAAACTCTTCGATCATGTCATGAAAGATAGCCAACATGCACCTTTGGAAAGTAGCGGGTGCATTGCATAAACCAAAAGGCATGCGTCTATAAGTGTATGTTCCAAAAGGGCATGTGAAGGTTTTTTTGCTTGATTCATTGGATCGATCAGTATTTGGAAATATCAAGAAAAACCATCGAGGAAACAGAAGTATTTATTTCCTGCCAGTCTTTCTAACATTTGGTCCATGAATGGCAATGGAAAGTAATATTTCACGGTTGCTTTATTGAGTTTACGATAATCAATGCATATCGGTGATTGGATATATTATACCGGTATCGAGGAGCTTGACTATTTCTTTTTAACAACTTCCTGCATATTTGGATTTAATCTTCTTTGTTTTAGAACAATTGTTTTCCTGTCATCCAAAAGTTGTATTTTATGTTTACAAAAAGATAGGCAGATGCCAGGAATGTCTGTAGTTTTCCAAGCAAAGGCTTGCTTGTGATTTTTGAGGACAGAGACGAGATTATTTTTTTTGTTCAGAAAGCTGAGATGATATGATCATAGGAATAAAAGAGGGTTCTTCCAAGAATGTGTATTCTAGGTGATCAGGAAGCGGTTTAAGTTCAAGATCCGTAGGAGGTTCATCGGGAGATTTTTGATTTTATAATCGGTATCGAAGGTGATTTTTTTAAAGGTAATTTCTTTTTTTTTAGATTTAGATTTTTCTTCGACATTCATAGCAATGAATTCATCAAATTCGACAAAGATTTTATCTTCGAGAGGAGTTCCCTCGATGAAATAAAGGATTTTTCTTCCTTCATCGAGAAGAGCATCGAAATATTCCTTTAAAATTTCGTCAATGACATCAATGTTGAAACACGTATTATCATTAGAACAAGAATGTTTCATTGCAGAGTCGATAGAAAAGATCATTCGTTCCATGCCAACTCCAAGATTGAGTTGTTTTTGTTTAACTCGAATTACTACGTCTGCAGTATGAAGAAAAGGTCTCCCTAATATAAGAGGAACTTTACTATCTTCTTCCATTTCGAGAATTAACAAGATCCATGGGAAAGGTAAATTTACCAACTTCGACTAGCATATTTTCAGCTATTCGAATAGGGTATTGGAATGATCGGTCAGCTAATCTTACACTTATTTTTTTGGTTTAAAAGTTTTGAGAGATAATTTTTCATATAGATAATATGGCATAAGATTAATGCTAGCGCCAAGATCAGCCAAGGTGTTGAAAGAGAAACTTTTGTTGAATGTGCAAGGAATAAGGAAACTTATGGGGTCTCTGAGTTTAGGTGGAACTTTGTTTTGAATTATAGCTGAACATTCATCGCTAAGGAAATCAGATGAGATTTGTTCAAGCTTATGCTTGTTGCTAACAAGTTCTTTGAGAAATTTGCCATAATTCGGAATTTTGCTAAGACATCGACAAGAGGTATGTTGATTCAAATGGCTCGAATCATATCGAGGAATTTTCTGTATTGGGCTTCCATTTTCTCTTTTCGAAGGCGTTGAGGATATGGGATTTTTTATTTGCATGGTTTAGGCGTTGGTGTTTCTTTGATAGGTTTTGATGATTTAGGTTGAGGTGCTGATTCTTCATCTTCATCGTCACTATCAAAATTAATAGGATTTTGAGAGTCATTTTGTGGATCATTTGGGTTGGTGGGTGGGTGGTAGGATTTACCACTTCGTGTAAATACGACATTTACGTTCTCGTTTCGAGCTTGAGGTGGTTGGTATGGTTTAGATGAGTTACCTCGAGGATTTGGTTGGGTATTACTGGGAAGAGATCTAGAAGGTCGATCAGATTACTTGTCAGCAAGTCTGTTGAATTTTGCTTCCAAATTTTGGATCGAGGCTTAATGGTTTTTGGTAGTTGTTTTGAGTTTGGCTTTAAGATCCATGAATGTTTCTTTAACAAAAGAGTTTGTGAAATGTTGAGCTTTAATGAAATCACTCAGTTGTTTTTGAAGGTTTGGTTTTTCATCAGATTTGGATCGATAATAGTCTCGATTGTAATAGTTTCTTCCGCTTGAACGCTAATGATTGCTATTCGAGTCACGATCACGGTAATCATTGTAAAAACGTGTACTTCAGAAGGTTTGCATAAATTGTGCTTCTTCTTCGCGAGACATAGGTGTGTCATCATCATTACAATCTGCGATTGAGTGGTTACCTCCGCCGTGATTGCATTTGGCATGAGATTGGATTTTTTTATACTGAGCATCCATTTTTATAGTCATGGCATCCATTCTTGCCATAATTTTATCAGTATCGGAATTACTGCTGCCTTCATCGGCGAATGCTATAGTTTTCTTGAGAGAGGTATTAGGTTTTTGATTTTTAGCCCAATCAAGTTTAAGTAAGACTTTGTCTTTGAGAAGTTGATAGGCTTGATTTGGTGTTTTGTAAAGGAATATACCGCAAGATGCGCATGTTAGAGAGCTTCTTGGTTTTTCCGTAAGGCCATGATAAAAGATTTTGATAATATTGCCTTTGGTCAAATTGTGGCCATGGCAATTTCTGAGCATTTCTTTCATACGAAGCCAAGCATCGGTTAGAGTTTCATGTTTATGTTAGGAAAATGGTCAGATTTCTCCGAGTTAATTTAATAGAGTTTGGGGAAAGAACCGGCTTGTAAAAGCAATTCGAAGTTCATCCCAGGATTTAATTGTTCCTTCGTTGAGTTCATCTAACCAAGTTTTTGCTTCACCCGTGAGTGATAGGGGAAACATTATTAGGCGGACAGCTTCATTTTCGGTTTCCCCGTATTTAAACATATCACATATACCGAGAAATTCGTAAATGTACTTG
Organism: Tanacetum coccineum; assembly: GCA_026074375.1. Taxonomy (NCBI): domain Eukaryota; kingdom Viridiplantae; phylum Streptophyta; class Magnoliopsida; order Asterales; family Asteraceae; genus Tanacetum; species Tanacetum coccineum. The sequence continues at coordinate 20,179 of BQNB010047366.1, read as the reverse complement.
TGAGGATCGTTTTTAATTCTACCATCAAATTGGTTTCCTTTGACAAGAGTCAAGTGATTTCCTTTAATGGCGAATTCATTTGCGGTTTCAAAAATGGTGATTTCTGGACTGGGAGTCGGGGCGACAACACGGTCAGCTGCTCACATAGGTTCATCATCCATGGGGTTATGATTTTCAAGGAGATATAGAAAGTATTGGAAATGGGTGATATCAAGGATAGGTGGGTAGATTACTTTTAGGTGTTCGGGTCGTTAGTCCCTTCGTTCGAATGGGACTCTCTTGTTTCGTTGACGAAGTCTACGATTAAGAGTTCTTTCAGGTTCAGATAATCGTTTGACAAGTTCAAAATTAGAAGCACGTGTATGCATCTAAGGTGAGATGTTGGATATAGATTTTGGGGAATGTTTTTAGGAAAAAAAACGTTTGATTGCAGAAAGTGTAGTGCACTTTCTGCAACGAAATTCACAGAAAGTGAGCAGAATGATATTTGGAGGAAAAAGCGATTAATATTTGTTTCAAATACTAAGAAATGATTATAGAACAGTTTAAAATCCTTGGTAGCGGCGCCAAAAACTTTGATGTGTTGTGAAAGCTTTAAATTTATAAGACTAGTTTTACTGATTTTAAACCAACACACGGTTAAAGTATAACCCACGTATGTAGTATAATATTTCAGGTAAGACCAGGTCGTCCACATGGATTTAGTTATGTTCTTATAATCACAAGAGTTAAAATGATTATAATAACTTTTTCAAGTAAAATAACAAGTAACTGGTAATGGTTGAATTCAATGATAAAGATATATGACTACTTAGGTAGTTTCATATAATTCAGCAGCGATGGTAAAATTTTGATCTTCGATTTTAATTTTTAACTTATAAAAAGGTTTTCTAGTCAAAAAAAATTTCACAAATTAACTATTTTAACTCAAGACTTGTATTAGTTTAACTTAATCAAGTGTATCACGCAAATAATCAAGTTATTATTATATCAAATCTATTTTGTTTACCAATTAATGTAAGCGGTTCTCTCCAACCAAACGATAAAGATCCTAGATAAATCTTTAAAATTATATAGTACACAATGGGTCTTTTGACCTATACCACTATGCATATATAATCAAAGTTTGATAAACAAAGTTGATAAGATCGAATGCGATAGGATTGCAATATAAACTTGAGATTAATAAGATCAGAATAATACCAAACGCTTCTTTATTATATTAATGTAACCGAGTAGTCATAAGAGGTTTAGCCTCATGGCTACGAAGTTCATGATAACAAAATTAAATAGAGAAATAAGATACATACAAGATTCGGATAGGTAATGGATCACAAGATAACCCGTTTAAAAGTATCGAATCTTACTAAACCTGTATTATACTAAATTCTTATAAAAACCTTCTTCGTTTAGCCAGAATTTCGTGCCTAAAACCAGGAAATGATGAAGATTGAGAGAGAATTGTTTCTTGGAAGTGTGCGTGAAATGAGATGATTTCCACCTCTATTTATACGCTGCTCAAGGGGTAAAGTACGACGCACTTTATAAAAAGTGTGGCTTACTTTACCTATTGTTGGTTCAAAATCATTAATGCTTGGATGAAGTACGACACCCAAATATAAAAGTGCACCGTACTTTAGGTATTTACTGACTTCATTAATTCCAGGCTGAAGTAAGGCGTACTTGTGGAGAAGTGCGCCGTACTTGGTCTTCTATTTGGTCTTTATTATTTATCATCATCTAGCTAGTCTTCCGTAAGGCGTAAACACTTGTGTCTTGGATTTAAGGTTGGACTATCTTCAAGTGAACCTGCACATATTTCATGCTATTATGTAACGAAAGTTCATGAAAAATGATAATAATATGTACAATAACGCCACCTCAAATATGTATAATTAAGGCGTTATCATGACCTATGCCTTAGGAAGAGGGCTACTACCATCCTCAACTGATGAAGTCCTCCCTTCATCATTGGGACTTTGAGGTCTAAGATTGTCAAAAAAACTCAAGTGATCACTTTCACTATCACTGTCAAGATCTTTAGAACTATAGGTTTTCATTTTGAAAGGAAAAACAGTTTCATCGAATTTTACATCCCTAGAAAAAAACACATTTCTAGTATCATGACTTAAGAGCTTATATGCCTTTTTTGTAGTAGAATACCCAATAAGAACACACTTCTCAGATTTATAAGACAGCTTATCATGATTATTTATAATAGTAGCAAAACACAAACAACCAAAATACCTCAAATAGGAAAGACCATGTTTTTTATTATACACCAACTCATAGGAACACCTACGATTTAGGACATATGATGGAAGCCTGTTTATAAGATACACAACAGATAAAACACAATCAGACCAAAACCTCAAAAGAATTCCTCCCTGAAACATAAGACTCTTTGCTACATTATGCAAGTGTCTATGTTTCCTTTCAGCAATCCTATTTTGCAGAGGAGTATGAGCACAAGATGTTTGATGGATAATTCCCAAATAAGAATACAAAGTATTCATTTTATTATTTACAAACTCAGTTTTATTATCAGACCTAACAATTTTAATTTTAATTTGAAATTGATTGTTAATGAGATTTATAAATGACACAAACACATCAAACACCTCATCTTTGGCTTTAACCAAATAAACCCAAACATCCCTAGAGAAATCATTAACAGTAGTCAAGAAATATCAATATCCTTCTCTGCTAGTGACTCTGTAAGGTCCCTATAAGTCCAGATGAATAAGTTTACCAAGCTTCTTTTACTTATGATCAGACAAAGGAAATGGTTCACTTGTTTGCTTAGCCCTATGACAGACCTCACATATAGGCACAGAAGAAGATTTAGAAATCTTAAGGTCACTGTGTAGAGTAGCTAAGACTTGATCAGCATTGTGACCAAGCCTATTATGCTACAACAACTTAGAAACATTAAAAGACATAACCATATTAGACTCGCCCAAAGAGTATTTAGGGGCATATCAAACAAATAGAATCCTCCAGACTCAGTACCAGTCCCCAATATTTTTTTCCTAGTCAAGTCCTGATTATAACACTTTTCTTCATCAAAACCAACAAACATTTTACTATCTCTAGTGAGCTTATTCACAGATAATAAACTCATAAAATAACCAAGAACTACAAGAACATCATACAATACAACATTATTAGTTGATTTTAGGTTACCAATATGACTAATAGTGGCCAGAGTCCCATTGGGATGACCAACAGTGATGTTAGGACTAAAAACATTAACAACACTAAACATACCAACTATAGAGACAGTTAGGTGTTGATTAGCACCTGAGTCAATAATTCACCCAAGACTTATGGTCTTAGCATACAGTTTATTATTGGCACAAAAAATTAGAAAAATTGACGTTAAACCAGACATTTCCATTAAAGAAAAATATCTACCTGCCATATTGGCATGAAAGTTATTAGACCCATTATCATTAATCAGACAAAAGCTTTTTCATCTGTTCAGAAGTAAAACCAGAAGAAGAAGGACTAACAGAAGATTGCTTATCACATTTAACATCTACATTTGCATTAAAAGACTGTTTAGCATTATTAGAATTATTAGCAAATTTCTTAAACCCAGGTGGAAAACCAACCAAGTCATAACATCTTTCAACAGTATGTCTAATTTTTCTACAGTTTTTGCAAACTGTTAGTAGTATTTCCATTTGAAACAGAACCTGGTGTTATTATTATTATTATTAAAGATTCTTCTATTGTTATTAAATGAGTTAGCAACAAAAAAAAGTAGCATTCAATTTAGTTTTAGAAACATTAGAAGATTTAGGAACCACTTTATTGGATTCCTCTCTTGCCACAATGTTATAAGCATGTTTCACATCAGGAAGAGGATCCCTGATGAGAAGAGCACTTCTAACAGGCTGATAACACTCATCAAGGCCTATTAGAAACTGTATCAACGTCATAAGTTGTTGATGCAAAGTTAACTTTTTAATAGCATCACAGGTACACTTAATATCACAGTTTTATTACCTACAGGTCCCAGGATCCTAACTTGGCTCTGATACCATGTAAACAATATCAAGAACCTAGATTAACAACACAATTGCACTCAACCAACTGTCCCTCTCATGTTCAATTTGAACATGAGAGGATCTCAATCCTATATATATATATATATATATATATATATATATATTAGGGATTCAGTGAGAAGTAAATTAAAATAAGAAGTGATTAAAACCACACATTTGAGATGCAACGACTTGCATTAGATGCATTTTTATTCATTTAGATGCACCATTTTGAGTTTCGAATGATAATTTGATGTGTAGATAGTGCAAATTGATTTTCATGATTTTGACACATGTAGAGGAACAAAAAACAAAAGAAAAAATGAAATGCATCTAATATACGCATATGCATCTAATTAAAAACTAGAAAACGCATTATGATGCGTTACAATGCATCTAAGATTATAGAGATGCATCTAATTTAAGTCAGTGCATCTACGAAAACTTAGAGAGAGAGAG
>BQNB010047365.1:0-43160 GCA_026074375.1 Tanacetum coccineum | reverse complement strand
GTGCTTCTTTTGTAGTGATCACAGCCCTTGAATTTGACCTTGAGAAACGTGGGATTGCCAGCATGGCATTGCTCATTAAAAGGGTTGATAGTGGAGAGGAGGGGGTGGTTTTATCCCATGGAGGTTTAGGGTTTTGCAGGGTAAAAGGGAGGTTGAGTGTTTTGGGGAAGAGGGGAGGGTATCCCGTGAGTTGTAGTGGGAGTTTGAGTCTTGGCGGGAAAATGGGTTAGGGTTAGGGTTTATCTGTGTTTAATTTTGGGGGAGAGGGGAGGGTTTGGGTGGATGGCAAGAATAGACCTTCAACTTGTATAAGAGTTTAACATGAAGGGTCCTTGTGGTGATATAACTTTTAAGAAGTGGCAGGATTGGTCCCTCAGGGTTAATTGTGGTTTTGCATTTTTCGTCCTTTTAGTTAAATGAGTTTGAGGGTTTGGCAAGAAAGCCCCCTCAACTCATATAGGGTTCTTGCAAAGTCAGTCCTTGTGTTAATACAAGTATGGGGGTTTGGCAGTTTTGCCCCCTACTTGTATTTTAAGTAAATTGCAAGTTCAGCCCTTGTAGTCTTTTTTTCTTTGTAATATAACTTTAGGACTTGGCAATTTTGTCCCTCAAGTTATATTTTCTGCTTCGGCTTCTCGGAGTTGACTTTGACTCTTGTCGGGGTTGACTTTGACTTTGACTATTTTGTTGATTTTTTGGCTTGATTGACTTTTTGGCTTCGATTTGGCTTCGTCTTTTCACACATTTCCAATCCGTGCTTAGTTTTGTCGTTCTTGGCTTTGTTTTTCGTCCTTTGTGTGATATCCGTTTCCTGCACACTACAAATGCAAAACAAACATATATTTGGCAGTTTTTGTCTGTTTATGGTCATTTAAGTCCGTTTTTAATGGAAAAAGGTATGTGTAATTAAGCACATACCAGTGGTCCTGCCCAAATTTTAGTGCTCCAGCTGGTAGGCCCTTTAGGTGCGTAAGTGACATATGGTTATTGATTAGCGGTGATGCTAACGTTGCTTGCATATATTCACTGTCATATAGCACTATTGTCCACTGTTGAAATATTGGCACAGCTTTTGGGTTTAAGGTCAAACCTACGAGCTCACCAACATTATTATTGACGTTTTCGAGTATCATTTTTAGGTGAAGTGAAAGAAGAATAGTTTGGTGATTGATAGCAGACTTAGAAGTATCCCGAGTGGAATTTCGTTTGAAGTCTTGCTTGCTTGTTATTTTGATTCTAGTTTTGGATGTTATGGAATAAGTGTGGATTTTGGTCCACTGTAAGGGCATTGGAATAATTGTAAGAGATTGTGTATTTTAGTTGCGATTGGGACATCACTTGAGTTTGTTCAAGGTTGATGGTCTTCATAGCACTTGGGGTTTATGCAATGTAGTTTTCTCTATTTTGTACCTTGTGTTATGATTGATCATTATGTTGCATTCTCGAGTTTCCGCCATTGTCGGGGTGTGACAAATTGTTAATCAGAGCCAAAGTTGTAGAGAACTAGGTGGTTTAGCCTAGACTATAACCTAAGATCCGTCGTTTAGTTGCGTATAGGATCTATGTGTGCGGTGTCCCGTTTTTGTGTGCCTTTGTGTGTTCATGGTTTGGTGCCTTAGTTATGTCAGTCATTGAAATGGGTGGGCTCAATATTGACTATGAACGGGAAAGGATGCGAATATAAGTACGGTGGCCAACGTAGTTATAAGTGTATCACAACCCACTCATACTTGATAATGTTGTTCACACAAATCGATGTTGACACCGTAGGGTGGAGTTACGTGTATATCTGGTTATATATAGTAAGATATTCTATATATATGTGCGAGTCTTCCCGCTTACCTAACGTTGCCCATGTTCTCCCTCGTATAGATAATGCCGCCAAGGATGAGGACCCGAAGTGCTGGCCGGCCTGCTGCCGAATCACTAGGAGGGGGAACGGGTGAACGGGTGGGTAGAAGTGGAAGGGGTAGAAGACCTAGGGAAGGTAATGATGAGCGTGTTGATGAATTGAATGGTCAAGGAAATGACCAGGGTTTGGGAGCTAATGGGGGTGTAGAGGGAGTCAATGGGAATGTAGAGGGAGCCAATGGGGGTGCACCCGACTTCTCAACGATCATTGCCCAACAATTGCAGAACCTCTTACCCGCCATGCCCGCCATTCTAGCTCAGGTTGGTAACCAAGGAAATGTTGGAAATCAAAATGGTGATGTGGTTAATGAGTAACCGTTAGGAGGATACGTTAGGAATGTGTTAGTGAATGGCAACTGGGTAGGTTGTTCATATAAGGAGTTCTTAGCTTGTAACCCTAAGGAATATAATGGTAAGGGAGGTGTTGTAGTTCTTACTCGATGGATTGAGAAAATAGAGTCCGTGCAGGATATGAGTGGTTGTAGTATTGACTAAAAAGTAAAATACACTGTTGGTTCATTTGTGGGTAAGGCTTTAACGTGGTAGAACTCTCAAATCCTCACGTTAAGCCAGAAAGTTGCTGTTAGCATGTCATGGAATGACTTTAAGTTTATGATGATAGAAGGAGTTTTTGTCTATCATTGAGATGTAAAAAGTCTGGAAACTGAGTTTGAATCTACGCCAATGGGCGGGGTTGGCTTGCTGCGTATACTGATAGGTTTCATGAGTTAGCTAGGTTAATTCCTCACTTAGTAACTCCTGAAAGTAGGAATATTGAGAGATATGTGTATGACCTTACTCCACAGATCCATAGGATGGTGGCAGCTAGGGGTGTCAATAATCCTGACCCGACCCGAACCTGAACCCAAATAAGGTTAATCGGGTCGGGTAACTCGGGTTCAAAATTCAACTCGGGTCAATCGGGTCAACCCGAGTAACCCGAATACGAAATAGGGTCGGGTATCGGGTCAAAAAACTTTGCCTATTTGGGTTCGAGTCAACCCGACTGACCCGAGTTAGTTTTTTTTTCCTTTTTTTTATTTTTTTATTTTTGGAATTTTACACTACACTTTTACATGCAAAAGAAAACTAGCTGAAAGGTCCCAACTTGTGACATTAACTTCATCCTGCCATATATTATATAAGAACTCAGTAAGTTATATTTTAAAAGTTGATCACAGATTTTAAATTGCAGGTAACCTTTTTACGAAAGTTGAGTTCGAGTTCATAGTTGTAATAATATACCTCAACCAAATAAATTCTTAAGAGACAGTGGTGTAACACCCCCATTTTTACAATATAGCAACGAAAGCTAATCTGGGGTATTTTCTCATGGGATACAACAATCATATCATAGAAAACAATCTTTAAAGAGACGTTGTTGGAAAAATTTAGTTATCATTCATTATAATCAGAGTTTTTACAAAATGCAGGTCCCAAAATCTAAAACATTATGTTTGAATGATAACAGTTCAGCCATCTTCGAGTCCATGCCACTCCGTACCGCAACTTGCTCAATTACCTGAGATAAACATGCTAAAAAGTCAACACAAAGGTTGAGTGAAATTCATAGGTTTGAAATGTAATAGTTGAATACAAGTTATAGTGTAAATACTGGTATTGCAGGGATAATTATCATGGAGAACATTATTATCATGGAGAACAGTATTATCATGGAGAACAGTATTATCATGGAGAACAGTATTATCATGGAGAACAGTATTATCATGGAGAACAGTATTATCATGGAGAACAGTATTATCACCCTAAACTCATGAATCACATAAGAGATATTAAAGAGATATTGGGAGATATTACCCAAAGAGATATTAAAGAGATATTGGGAGATATTACCCAAAGAGACATTAAAGAAATATTGGGAGATATTACCCAAAGAGACATTAAAGAAATATTGGGAGATATTACCCAAAGAGACATTAAAGAAATATTGGGAGATATTACCCAAAGAGATATTGGGAGATATTACCCAAAGAGATACTGGGAGATATTACCCAAAGAGATATTAAAGAGATATTGGGAGATATTACCCAAATAGATATTTCCATGTACTTAAGTAATAATATATCAGAATAGCATACAGTTTAATAAGCACTTGCATTCATAGTTTACAGCAGGTATTACGGGTTTATAAAGTATGTGAGATTATGAACTCATTAAGTCTTTGAAAAGTAATCACATTGTTATGAGTGGTTGTCTAGGTGATGGATTAAAATGTGAAGCGTGTCATTTGTGAAAGAAATGAGTTTGTTAAAATATGAGAGTTTTCGGTAAACTTTCCATATAAAAGTGAATTTGGAAATGAAAAGTTATTTTTAGAAAGCGTAAAACATATGTTTTGCGAAAGAAGGTTTTTGAGATAGTTTATGGTTTTATAATATATCAAACTTCAAGTTCTTTTAGTAAATAATAAAGAAAAAAAAATTATTTATGAATGAATAGTAAAAAATGGGAATAGTAAAAAAAGAAAAAAGAAAACAAGTCAAAGTTGGGCTCAAACTTGTAGAAAAGGTTATCCATTAGGCCTATATAAGCAAACCAAGGATTATAAAATACAGATTTTTTTCTCCCCCTTGCTCCTTGGTCGACCGAATCCTCAAGAGAAAGAAAAAAAAGTTTTTTTTATCAAGTTATTAAGGTAATCATTTTATTCCTAGTTTAATCTTTTTAGTTATCATGTTAATTATGTATCTAACATGATGGATTAAGTTTTATATAATTTTTAATTAGGTTTTATTAATTAGGGTTTCAAGTTTTCTGTAAATTTATGTAATTAAACTAATTAGGATTGATTAGGGTTTAATTAGAAGCATGATGGTGTAATCGGTTAGGGTTAGTTCGAGTTAAATCATGATTTAAGTTTGAGCAGAATTTTGAGTCGTGTTGTTCAGTTGATATCTCGAGATTGGTAATGATATTTTTGATGAATCTTATGAGTTTTGATAATTTCAGAGAGTCTATTTTCCAAAAAGTCCGGCCTCGAACGATTTTGAGTTCGGGAAGGCCTTCAAAAGCCTTTCGCAAGAAAAGTTGTCTAAACAATAAATACGGGTCAGATTTAGGTCTAATTTCGGGAGGTAAAAACCCTACTTAAAATTTGAAACAAGCTTAGCCCTTTTACAGAAGTTAATTTTCATGTGTCTATAAAACATCCTCCAAAGTAAATCGTCTAATTAGTTGTCTAAGTATGGTTTTTAGGGTCATACTTTTTAGTGTGCGATCAGGTCCGAATTAGGACAGTTTTGAAGTTTGATTTTATTTGAGGTGGTTACGCATATAACTAATGATTGGGAATCACATGGTAGTTACTAAACACATAAGGGAACATGTGTGATTTTTGGCCTGAATTATGAGGATGTTAAAGTGGTGCATTTAGGTCGCATAAGTAGGTGTAAAATTCTGCTTAAAAACAGAAACTGTGAAGTTTAACATTTAAGTGTAAATAGTAAATGTAGGATGTGGTAAAGTTTTAAAACAAGTAAAGGACTATGATAGATAACATAGGCATCTATTATAGTTGAGGTTACATCATATTGGGTTGAATGCCTAATTGATGGTAACTTATTGTGTGTTTATGTTGTTTAGATTGTTCGTGAATTTCTGTGAAGTATTTGTGGATTTTGGAAGTTAGCATCAAGTGAGTGTCATAGCCCTATCTTTTCTAAGATTTTTCATTGGGGTGGAAACGATGCTTGAGTATGTGATGTTTTATTACTGTGATATTTGATGGTTGAGCTTAAAAATGCATGTGCTTTATGTGGCCTATTACTTGCTATGTTTGAATTAGAATTGAAAGTGAGCCGGTTAGCTTGGATCGTGGGATCGTTCCTTCCCCACTTGGGTTGAGCCAAGCTATTTTTGAGTTGAGCTATTTTGTTTGAGTTATATTGATTTGAATTGTGTTAATTGAGCTGAATGATTTGTAGTATGTGATAGTTCATGATATGTCATGCAACTGTTTATCTTTATCACAGTAATGTTGGAATTATTTTTGAAATGTTTTGAGGTTGGTGTCTAAAACCTATGGCATCTCACCAACCTAGTGTTGACGTGTTTTAGCATCGTTTTCAGGTAACTCAGGTGATCGAAATTGATGTTAGGAGAGTTGCTAGTGAGACCATAAGATGCAAGTTGAAGATCTATGATTTTGCTATGCCGTTTTATTTGAGCAATATGTTGATTTGATTTCTAGACTTTGTTTTGATAGTATAAGACTTGTATGGATGGTAATCCTTATCATTCATATTTGGTCGTTGGTTTTTTTGTTGGATGTTATCATGACACGTTGTGTCTTTACATTTGTTACACTATTTAGTATTCCTCTATAAAGATACCATGTGCTATGTTAATATCTTTCATGTTATGCCTCGCGTTTCCGCCTTGGCGGGGTGTGACATGTAATATATCATGTGCTTAAAATAAACTAATAGTATAATCCAATGGATACTATGGAATTCACGGTAATCTGTGGCATCGGATACACGCTTAAATACATCATTTATCTTTTTGTTGCTACTTCCTCACCTAAATGTGTATCATAAGCCGAACATACAACACCATTCCCTTCACCATATTTGTTAAAAGTTCGACTTCTAAAGATTCCTACAATATTAAATACTGAATCTGTACCCAATTTGACACGTTATCAGCATACCCTGGATAATAGTCATATAATCTGAATCAAATACCAATCCAAAATCAATTACCTGGTCAGAGATGTTTGCTTCTTTGTTCAATGGAAGCAAAGAAAACTTAGGTTTGGAGACTCATGTTCCTGTCTCTAATTATTACTTCTGTGTTGTCCCATTTACAGACAACAAATTTGAAATAGAGTTTGAGAAACTTTCGACCCAATAGTGATAATAAAGATAATCCGGACAGTAAGTAGGCATGTCAGTTTAATCAAACACTCAGCAAACACCTTACATATATTACATGAGGAGCATAGAAAAGGTTGTGGTGCTCATCTAAAGTGCGTAAAAAATTAGAACATAAGAAACTACTTGTAGCTAAAAGACCCGATAGCCTACCTCATTTGCTCAACCGTGGAGTAAACCGTAGAGTGCTCCAACTGCTCCAGCAACACCACTGCAATGATCAACATAGTACCGTATAGTGATCTCATATCTTGATCTTGCGCTATATGGCTATGAGTGACAATACTGCTTGCTTGCATAGTGTCGTCGTTTATAAAAGAATGATAATGATTTGGCCATGTTTGAGCATATGGGGTTGCCTACGATTAAAAGCATTAATCTAATAAGCTCGCAAGCTAGAAGATAAGCCTAAACAAACACCCCCTAACAAATTAAAATCATAGACCTTTTCCAAAAATGATGTCTGACTGCATAGTAGTAAAAACCTGTTTACAAATTGCTTTATCTTGTCCAACAGTAAGGGTTTCTCACGCTCAAACCCGACCCTATGAACATCCCTGAAAAACATAGAAAAAAGTTAGAAAGAAACCCGACCCTATGAACATCCCTGAAAAACATACGAAAAAGAGTTGCATAAGTATTCCTCTACAAGTATGCGGAATTCGATTGCTGCATAGATTGTTGTGTTAATGTGAGCCAACCACAGATAGTTGCTGCTTTGATCCAGTAATTAATCAAAGTGTAAATTCAGTTTTAAAATTTAGAAGTATAATAAACCCAACAATTTACGTAATTTTGATACAGAAACTGGGGAAACTCTAAAAATATAAAGACGACGATTTTTTTTCCTAATGCACATAATTCTACCAGCTACTCATTTACTTCCTTGCAATGCTCCAATGCTAAAAGAATTCTTTGTATCTTTATCTAGCGAAATACGAAAACCCCAACCTACAGCATAGCCAACCACAAAGAAACACATGTTGGAAAATACACACATCACCTACATCAGTAGCTACCATGAGCTGCCATTTTCAAGAATTCTTTGAATCAAATTTCTTCGTTAATCTTAGAATTTTTATGTTTGATCATTAGAACACATTAATACCCAACAGTTCTTCTTAATATAGATTATTAAGAAAATCAAAATCATATCAAGTGCATTAATGTCGGCTGGTAACAGGAAATTTTTTTTGGCGTCTGTATACTATTCAAGTTTGTACAGTGGGCATCTATTTCTGCAAGCATCTAATAATACAATGGCTAACTAAATTATCTCTTTTAAACAGCCATCTTTTTTTTTCTTCAAAAAAACATCATCTTTTTGGCATTCAATCTATTCATATCTTTAGAAATATGAAGAAAGCTCCATAGATATACCTAGAAGTTGCATACGCTAAGATGCCTGTGTATAGTATGTAGCCATTTCTATGCAAGAGAGATTTTTCATATAGAGCTGCCGCCCCAATCTACTTTGTTACATATTATAGTTTAACTATCATACTTTAAGACGTCTAGATATTGGATGAAGACGATCACACGTTTATTTTAGTGCGTGATTTTTTTTGTGTAGATTAGACAGGTTAGGTTTGACCCAAAAAATTTATATCTGATATGATGACAAAACCATGTAACTATAGTGAATAGTTTAGTTTTTCAAATAAAAAACCTGGATGACCCGTTTCCCTTTTAGCTAAGCTTTTTTCCTTACTTTACAGTAGAGATAAATTACAACCCAAATAGACTAATCATAAGCAAATGTGCCAAACTTACATTCTCTGCTGCGATTAGATCCAGTCCCCTTGTAGAAAATCGTGCCATAAATAGAACAGGCTTTATGTTTACAGCGGCTTAAGATGCGTCATGTACCCCAATCGTTCTCTACATTAAGAAATCACATTATTGTTATAATCTTGTAAGCTTTTTTCTCCTCGACAAAAAAACGATCTTTCATCCAAAAAATCTTCATAAACCCAAAAAAATATTTAATCCAAACCGTTTCACACTTTTGAAACGATTCTGATACATGCAAAATTGAGTCATGTCCTTCAACTTCCCAAAATCACTTTCAACCCAAAATATGTATAAGATATCTTCATTACGGATCTAATAATAATACTGATAATAATAACCCCATAATTCCAGATCATATCAAAAACTTACCGTCTCCCCAGGTCCAAGTGCATCGGCAATATGTCTCTTGATGGTCCCAATATGATGACTTGCAACGTCAGCAGATTTCAACTATATCATTTGCGACCACCAAGTGTTTTTTTTGCAGTTTTGAATTTGGGCCACATCTAGCGTGCAATTGTTCCTCCTAGTGACCTGCATCAAATGTGGTTAATAGTAAATCGTCAAGGTATCGAGGCAAAGAATTTTACAAAAATGCAAGAGGAACAACAAAATGACAGATAAAGTGGCTCTCCTTTAGCTTTGAAGGATCTAAAACTCAACTTTCTTTTCCTCCATGGAAAGATGATACACTTTGGCATTTGTTTCTCACTTCGATCATTTGTAGATATACTTATGACATCAGCTTTTGAGTTATAGCTTATTTTTTATAAAGTTTTGTTTATAATTGTTATGTGGTGAAAGCATGTTCAAGATTTGGAATTTAGTGGATACAGGTTGCGATTGGGTGTCAGTCAATGAATGACTAAGTCACCCCATGTCATAGCTATGTTAGGGACATGTATTGTGGATGTTAGAGTAGTTGGGATAATTATCTTTGTGAGTTTGAGTTTTTACCTAACTGGTTGGGGATTATCTTTGGGTTGAGATGTGTTACTTGGAGCATTGTGTGGAAAGGAATGTAGGTTACCGTTTTATGGGTTGTAACTGCGACATAAAGATTGAATGAACGAGTTGGTTTCAAGATTATCCTATGTGTAAGGTGTTACTGTTAGACGTGAGCTGGTTATTGAGTCGTTACTTAGGAGATTCAGTTTGAAGGGTGTTTGATGTTCGAAAAGTAATGGTAAGTTGATACCAGGTAAGAAGGTCCATTTGAGATTTTGAAAGGGTTATGGGTTGATATTACCTAAAAGAGTTGAAGAGTGTGCTATGATACAGTTAGTGGGTCTAAATTCGAATTTTTGGTTTTGCTAAAGAAACTATTAGTAAGTAATTATTGTTCTTTGAGTTACGATTCGTTTGGACGTGAAGGGAGGTCTTTAGGTTTCTTAAGGTATTGCTATGTAGCCAATCACTTGTTCGTTGAGCAAGAGATCATTGTGTGTTTTTAATTGAAGTTGGGTACGTAGGTTTCTTTATTGACTTATATGCCCTTAGATGTGTATTGTGATTTTGTTAAAGGTTATTTTATGAATTAAACTCGAAGTCGAGACCGGATTCTTTAAATTCGGTTCAGGTTTTGTAACAATTATTATGGGGTTTCTAGACTGTTCTTGTTTGATGAGTTGCGAGTCGGGGTGATAATTGACGTTGTTACACAACCTAAGTTTTTGACGAGTTTCTCGATGACGTGTGTGGTTAATTAGTGGGATGTTTATTTTCGTTTTGGGGTTGTTGTGTTGCTAATTGACCCTTGATGGGGGTAAGAAAAGTTTTAGTAGTTGGATTCGGTTTGTGAAAGTTTGTTGAGATTAAGGTTGACAAGACTCTTTGTTTTGTCAAGGAACCGTTGAGTTTGTGGACCGAGAGGTCAAGAGTTTAAAGCATAGTAAGATAGTGTTAGTGCAATTTTGTTAGAATTCGAAGTGTGGCCCTGAGTTTACTTGGGAACGCAAGGATCAAATTAGGTCTAAGTTTCCTCAGTTGTTTGTCGATAGTGATATTGCCTCGAGTAGTTAAATCTCGGGACGAGATTTTTTCAAGGTGGGGATAATGTAACAACCGTGACTTGAGCAGGTTAGTCAAACTATTAGTGTTTTAGTGTTGACTTATATGTCTGTTGCAATGTACGGTTTATGTGATTTTATGTGTTTGTGTGCTATCTATGTGTGCTATTATGTGGTTTATGCGGTATTGGTAATACATATTATTGAGTGTGATCATTCAATAAGATTGGAATATGGTGATGAAAATTTGTGATTTCCTTTCGTGCATTTTATGTGACAAGGTCAGGAAATAATTATCGGTGATTTATGTTTTGTCTTAAATGTGTAAGTATTTATACGTATACGTATTTTTGTGTTAGTAATTTAAGATAAGTTTAGGTTTTAAAGGTTAAGTTAAGAGAAATAAATTTGTTAAAATATGAGAGTTTCTGCGTAACTTTATATTTTAGAAATGTGAAAATTTGAAATTAAAAGTTATTTTTAGAAAGTAATTTCCAAGCAAAATGGTTTAACAAAATTAGTTCAGGTTTTATAAAACTTAAGTATAAAGATAATTAAATAAATTAAAAAAAGGAAAAAAAAAATTTCCCCATGAATAGTAAATCCAGATTTTATATAAAAAAAAGGAAAATAAAATCCTAATTAAACTAGGATTTTAAATTAGGGATTATCTAATTAGTTTTCTTCCCTATAAATATAAACCCAAATCCCTCACTTCCCCTACTTTTTGATCGACTCCCGAACTTTTTGAGTTGCCAAGGTGGAAAAATTTAGGGATTATTCAAGTAAGTTTTCTTTAATTTTAATGCTTAATTTCTAATTATAATTCTTAGATTATGTTAACCTAATCTATGAGGATCTTAGAACATTAATTAGGATTTAATTCAATTAGGGTTCATGTTTTCTGTTAATTAATATACTAAGTTAATTGGGGGTGATTAGGATGAATTATTATGCTTAATTGTGTAATTGGTTAGGGTTAAATCACTTTAAATCATGAGTTTAATATGAGCAGAATTTTGGGTCGACTTGCTCAGCTTTTATCTCATGATTGGAAACGAGTTTTTTATGAATCTTATGGGTTTTGATAAGTTTGAGAAGTCTTCTGAGTTTCCTAAACATCAGGCCTCGATATGTTTGAGTTCGAAGGCCTTTCAAAAGTCTTTACAAAAAAAGTTTGTATTTGCCAGTAGGTAAGGGCCAGATTTGGGTTAAATTTCGGGTAGTAAAACCCCAACTTAAATTTGAATGGGACTTAGCCTTCTACAATAGTTAATTTCCTATGAGTATATTAAATATCACCAAGTAGTTTAATCAATTCGGAGCTTAAGTTGCTTTTTAGGGTATATATTTTTGTGTGCAACAGACCCGAATTGGACAGTTTCAAAGTTTAATTTTATTGGAAAGGTTACACATGCAATTGTTGATTTTTTTTTTTTGGGAATCACATTGTTAGGCTAGTAGACACATGTAGCGAATCATGTATGATTTTCGGTTTAGAGTTTATTTAGGTGTTTAAGTGGTGCGTTTAGGTCGCACAATGTCGGTGTAAAATTCTGCATTTGAGCAGAAAGTTGTAAGTGTTTAAAATGAAAGTAAAAAGTAAATAAAAGATATAATGAAGGTATAAAATGTGGTAGTTAGAGAGTCTTTAATATGTAAGCTGATATTTAGTCCAATAATTAGGTTTGTTATATTGGATAAAGCCTTTAGGTTACCGATGGTAACATGAGCTTTTATTGTGTATAGTTGTTAAGGAAGGAGTTTGAATTGCTTGTAGATGCACGAACAGGTGAGTGTCATAGCCCCTATCTTTTCTAAGATTTTCATTGGGGTGGAAACGATGCTTGAGTATGTGATGTTTTATTACTGTGATATTTGATGGTTGAGCTTAAAAATGCATGTGCTATGTGGCTATTACTTGCTAAAATGTGTGAATCTGAGTTGAAAGTAGAGCGGGTAGGCTTGGATCGTGGGATCGTTCCTTCCACTTGGTTGAGCGAGCTATTTTTGTGTTGAGCTATTTTGTTTTGAGGCATATATTGATTTGATTTGTGTTGAATTGAGCTGTTGATTTTGTAGTATGTGATAGTTTCTGATATTGCCATTGCAACTATTTATCTTTATCACAGTAATGTTGGTTTGTTTTGAAATGTTTGGAGGTTGGTGTCCTAAACCTTATGGCATCTCTCCAACATAGTGTGGACGTGTTTTTAGCATCGTTTTGTAGGTAACTCGGTGTGATCGAAATTGATGTTAGGAGTATTGCTAGTGAGACATAGATGCAGTTGAAGACTCTCTGTTATGCTATGCGTTTTATTTGAGCCAATATTGTTTTATTGATTCTAGACTTTGTTTTGTTATTATAGTCTTGTAGGGATGGTAATCCTTATTTCATTCATATTTGGTCGTTGTTGGAATGTTATCATGGGACCGTTGTGTCTTGCCATTTTATTACACTATTTAGTATTCCTCTATAAAGATACCATGTGTTATGTTAATATCTTTCATGTTATGCCTCGCGTTTCCGCCTTAGCGGGGTGTGACAATAATCAGATGTATGGGGGATAAAAATCAAGAAGATGGTCAGAATTGATGAGATCAAGGATTGTTGTTAATGAGCGCCAGTGATTCAGACGAAAACAATGTTAATGACTTTGTTTCATCCCAAGCTCTAATTTCAGATCAAGAAGTCAAACATAATTGAAGAAGAAAGTGCTGAAGAATGTATGAAGAAAGTGATTGAAGAAATTTCAAGGTGCGGTAATGTTGAGGAAAGATGAGTTGGACTTGTGACTTTGTTTGCATTGTTATTTGGTTGCTTGTATGTATTAGATAAGGATGTAAGTTTTGTTAGTTATGTAAAGGTAGTGTAGATGTGATGTGAGATCCCCGTTGACGGATGTTTGTGTGGTACGAGGAAGTCCTCTCTTAACCGATTGTCCAATTATATTAGGTTGGGTTTGCATAGATTGTATGGTTCCCTTTCATCTATCGTTTGTAGATACATCGGATACATGTTGGTGTGGTTGTCACGATTCTTATGTTGGTTCGTTAGCTTGTTGTGCGTTGAGTTATCCAACGCTCGTTGTTGGTATTCATTTGAGGTGTTATAATAGAACTGGTTGTTTCTACGTTATCCGTTTCGACGTTTTGATTTGTTTTCCTTTTGTCTAAGGGTTGACGTTACTTTTTGGTTTGTTTTAAGACCTTTGGTATGGATGAGTTTTATGGTTTTGTTTGGTTTGCAAGAGTTATTGTCGTGTTCGTTTTCAAGTAAATTAATATTATGGTTTCTGGAATCTTAAAAGTATTTTGGAAGTTCTATTTTTGCTATCATGATGTCTCTGTTAGAGTCTATAATTTCTTTTCAAAGTAATTTTTGTTGTAGGTCGATCATCAATATTATTTCGGTGTTAAAAAAATTCTTTCGAAAATAAATTTTATAAATAAAATGCTACACATTTGTTTTATCCATCTTTTGATTTTTTATATAAAAAATCATAAATTAAAAATTAAGTTTATGAAAATTTTATTTAAATTTATTTTTACACTTAAAATTATTGGCATTACTAACTAAGGCGATTCTATTGCTTTAAAATGATTGGTATAAGGTTATGAGGGAAAGTTTTCTTGGGTAAAAAGTCGGTCTTGGTACAAAGGTTCTTAATCTTTTTAATATTTTAAATAAAAATAATTTTGGTCGTGGTACGTGGTATTATTCATTGGGTATCTCTAGCATCATTGATGCATTTGTTAGGTCTGAAGTTCGTTCGTTATGTCGATATTTATATTCGGTTGTTTCTACTTTTGGGATTGTGTGATTTTTGGGTCCATACCAATTGGTGCATGTGAAGTTTGGTATTTGCTCATGGCGTGATTCTAGAGTGATGGTAGGTCATATCTTCTGAGTGGTGCTTTTCAGCGGACTAATGTAGCGAGACGGATGGAATTATTCGAAATCCCAAGTTGAATTGGAGAAGTTTTTGTTTTACTTTTGAATTTAGTACCCTTAGATGTGGGAAGCGTCTGTATTGCTTGGTAGGAGAAGGTGAGTAGTTTGGAACTGTGCATAGATTATCTCGAGTAGAGTGAAGATAGAAAATTTCGTATTAATGTCACCAATGGAGGGGTGCACGGGGATGACGTTGCTAGGATTTGTTTTAGGAATGCGTATGGATTATGTTCAGTTTACGGCTATGCCTTTTGGGTTAACCAATGCATAGCGGTTTCATGGAGTTAATGAGCGGTTTGTGCATGGCCGTATATAGACAAGTCAGTTAACGTATTTATTCGGAGATATTTTGAACCCGACCCGAAGTTAAGGAGGAGTACGAGTTCAGTACGTGAAGATGATCGTGGAGACATGAAGGAAGAGAAGATGTACTGAAGTTTTCCATCAACGTGGAAGCTATTCTATATGTGGAAGAATCTAATGGTGTAATTGAGCCGATCTTGGCATTGCGGAAGGAGCAACGATTCGTTAGTACTATAAATATGACGCTACACGAAGTAAGGATTGTAGCATGTTGGAAAAGGGAGAGGTGGGAATGCTGTACGTCGCGACAACTGAAGGATCTTATAAAGGATTATATGACTAACGTGATAGGTTTTGCATTATAATGCTAGAGGCATTAAGTGAATGAGCGTGGAGAGTGAATCTATATGGATCATGAAACACTTCTCAAACACACCTTTCAATCAGAAGGATTTGAACATGAGGCGAAAGGTATTTTTTTTATTTCCGTATGTTTTTTTAATTCCGTATGTTTTTAAAAGTATTGTAATGTGTAATATTGTTTAATGAAATATTTTAATTTGTTTAAGGGTGTTATGAAAAATTAAAAGTGGTGTTAAAGTAGTGTTATGGTTACCTGGATTTTTTTTGGTGTTGGTGTTATGGTGTTAAAGCTGACGTGTCACTCAAAAAGTGGTGTTATGGTGTTATGACACTTGATGCTCTTAGTGTAATTAGACAAATAACATTAATATGTTATTTTTTATATATATCAAAAGTAAACTTGAAATTCAAAATATATCGTTTCTTTTGGAGCAAGGTAGACTTTATTCGATTAGTAGTCACTACTCATTACAGTAGTTAGTAAACAAAACTTATTTTAACTCCTTTATAACAAAAAAGTCTGCAGCTTGATGATATCTTATCAAATTAGTTGAGCTATTTAGCCATTTATGGTATTGTCTTTTTGTCCCATATCTAGAAACAAGATCTAAATGGTTCAAAATCGATTACTGTACTTTTTTCCTTATAGCACAAAAAATTTCATAAAAAACTACTATCAATCGCCTAAAATTATGGTAATGGTCCCATTCATTATTAAACTTGCACACAAATTGGACCCATTGGAAGATGTATTTAATACTGGATACCACTAGTTTTGATCTGAATAAAAAATATGTAGAGAAGCATAATGTACCTCTTTTAACTCCACACTTGACATAAGGTGTCTAAACACATCTTCAAAGTAGTTACCTAACAAGGTTTTTAACCCGCGCTTCGCTGCGGAGTGCGAGGTTTTAGATTAGATTCTTTCTTTTCCTATCAACTTTCATTAGGAGCATTATTACAGTAACTATGTTACAACAAAGGTCATAACGCAAATTCCTACTTGTATCTATGTCAAGATAGCAACATGTATGTTGCACTGCTGTCAAGTGTTCAGAGTATGTATTACGGCAATACAATTTGAGTATAAAACAATTTCCATCCATTTACATCCTTTGTCATTCTACAGTTATACAAAAGAATGGAAAGTGAAATGTTGGAAATAACTCAAATAAGTATAAAACAAATTGCACCCACTTTTATCTTTTGTCATCTTGCAGTTATACCAAAAAGAGAGTCACACTTATTCTTATCTATTCTAGAAAGTGAATTGCATCAGGAACCTAGTATAGGCATGTCATCTACACTGCTGGGCTGGCTGTGAACCTGGTAGGATGTCACTTGCTCCCCTTCTACGTCGCCTAGAACCTCCTTCAGTAGACCCGCACGTAGTTACTGCTGTCGGAAAAAAAGGACACATTTAAAACAACCGGCGGCATGTCACAACACTTTTAAAAAACAGTTTAGGAAAAAAAAGAATACTCACTATGTGGTGCATCTGCCTTGATTTATGAGACCTCTTTGGGTCTTCTTGCGGCGTTCTTTTTCGCTTTCGGCAACTTGATGAAGACTCGAGAAGTTTCAGAGAATCATGAGTCACCAAAGAAGGCATCCAAAGCTGGTTGTGCATACACGGGTTCAACACCATCTCTGCAGATGATGATTCAGTAAAACCTGATACAAAGTTACAAAGTGCAAGTAAATACCCAAAAGATAAATCTGAAACTAAAACTAAGACCAGTAAAATGCAAATTGATTCAGATATCTACATATAATAAGCCATAACCATACCTGGAATACGTATTTCTAAACATCCCTTTATTAGCCAGCATTTCCTTATCCTGTAATGTAACAACCGTGACTTGAGCAGGTTAGTCAAACATTTAGTGTTGACTTATATGTCTGTTGCAATGTACGGTTTATGTGATTTTATGTGTTATGTGTGCTATTATGAGGTATTGGTAATCCATTTATTGAGTGTGATCATCTCAATAAGATTGGAATAATGGTGAAAAATTGTGATTTCCTTTCGTTCACTTTTAAGTGACAAGGAAATAATTATCGTAAATTTAATGTTTTGTCTTAAATGTGTAAGTATTTTTGTGTTAGTAATTTAAGATAAGTTAGTTTTAAAGGTTAAGTTTAAGGAAATTAGTTGTTAAAATATGAGAGTTTCTGAAGAAACTTTCTATTTTAGAAAGTGAAATTTGAAATGAAAAAAATATTTCTAGAATAGTAATTCTTAAGCTAAATGGTTTAACAAATTTGTTATGTTTTTATAAAACTTAAGTATAAAGATAATTAATTAAATAAAAAAGAAAAAAAAGAAAAAAAATATATTTTTTTTACCCATGAATAGTAAATCCGGATTTTTTTAAAAAAAAGGAAAATAAAAAGGAATATAAATCCTATTTAAACTAGAAACTCTAAATTAGGGATTATCTAATTGTTTTCTTCCTATTAATATGTAACCAAAATCCATCATTCCCCACCCTTTTTGAGTCGACCGAATTTTTGAGGGAGGCAAGGAGAGTTGAAGAAAAATTGGATTTTCAAGTA
Source organism: Tanacetum coccineum (assembly GCA_026074375.1). Classification (NCBI taxonomy): domain Eukaryota; kingdom Viridiplantae; phylum Streptophyta; class Magnoliopsida; order Asterales; family Asteraceae; genus Tanacetum; species Tanacetum coccineum. The sequence goes on along the minus strand of BQNB010047365.1, from coordinate 25,368 downwards.
AGTTTTCTTTAATTTTAGGCTTAATTCTATTATAATCTTTAGATTATGTTAACCTAATTATGATGGATTAAAAAATTAATTAGGATTAATCAATTAGGGTTCATGTTTCTGTAATTAATATAATTAAGTTAATTGGGGGAGATTAGGATTAATTATATGGATAATTGTGTAATTGGTTAGGGTTAAATCACTTTAAATCATGAGTTTTTATATGAGCAGGAATTAGGGTCGACTTGCTCAGCTTATATATCATGATTGGAATGAGTTTTTTATGAATCTTATGAGTTTTGATAGTTAAGAGTGTCTAGTTTTTAAAACATCCGGGCCTCGAATGTTTTTGAGTTCGGAAAGGCCTTCAAAAGTCTTTACCAAAAAAACGTTGTCTGACATGTAGGTACGGGCCAAGATTTGGGTTATTTCGGGGAGTAAAACTCCCAACTTAAATTTTGATGGGTACTTTCAGCCCTTTCTACTGTAGTTAAGTCCTTCTGAGTATTTTAAATATCCATCCAATTGGATTTAATCAATCTCGAAGCTTCAAGCTTAAGTTGCTTTTTAGGGTCATACATTTTTGTGTGCCAATCAGCCCGAATTAGGACAGTTTCAAATTTTGTTTTTTATTTGAGAAGTTACACATGCGATTGATGATTGGAAAATGTTGGCAGTAGACAAAATGTAGGAACATGTATGATTTTTGTTTAGAATTAAATTTAGGTGGTTAAGTGGTGAGGTTAGGGTCGCTCAAGTCGTGTTGTTAAAAGTCTGCTATTAGTAGCAGAAAGTTGTTAGTGTTTAAAATAAAAGTAAAAGATGTAAATATAAGATATTAACGTAAAGGTATAAAATGATGGTAGAGAGTCTTAATATATAGTATAGATGATATTAGTCCATCATTAGGGTTGTTGTATTAGATTAAGCGTTTAGCTTACCGATGGTAACATGAGCTTTTATTGTGTATAGTTGTTAAGAAGAGTTTGATTTACTTGTAGCTGCGCACATCAGGTGAGTGTCATCGCCCTCTATCTTTTCTATAGATCTTTTCTTTGGGTGTGAAACGATTGCAATGAGTATTGAATGTTTTTTATGTGGATTGATGGTTGAGCTGAAAATGCATGTGCTTTATGACTATTACTTGCTATGTGTTGAATGAGAATGACAAGTGGAGCAGGGTTGGATTGGATCGTTGGATCATTCCTTCCTCACTTGGGTTGAGCCGAGCTTCTTTTGAACTGAACTATTTTGTTTGAGCTATATTTGGAACTGTGTTGTTTTGAGACTGAATGATTGTAGTATGTGATAGTTAATGATTATGCTATGCATCTTTTTATCTTTATACAAGTAATGTTGAAATTGTTTTGAAATGTATTTGAGGTTGGTTGTCTTTACCTAAGCTTCCTCCCAACCTAGTGTTGACGTGTTTTAGCATCGTTTTCAGGTAACTCAGGTGATCGAAATTGATGTTAGGAGAGTTGCTAGTGAGACCATAAGATACAAGTTGAAGATCTATGATTTTGCTATGCCGTTTTATTTGAGCAATATGTTGATTTGATTTCTAGACTTTGTTTTGATAGTATAAGACTTGTATGGATGGTAAATTCCTTATCATTTCATATTTGGTCATTTGGTTATTTTGTTCGGTTGTTATCAGAAACGTGTGTATTTACATTTGTTACTCTATTAGTATTCTCTATAATTGATACCTTTGTGCTATGTTATTATTTTCATGTTATGCCTCTCGCGTTTCGCGTTGTCGGGGTGTGACAGATTGGTATCAGAGCCAAGGTTTTAGAGAATTAGGTGGTTGAACATAGGACTATATCCTAGGAGTCGGAAGTAGTATGTATTTAGGCGTATGTGTTTGTGTACGGTATATGATGTATTGTTCCCTGGCTATCTATAAGCTTGAAATTCTCTCTATTTTAATTTACCTACTATATAAAGTATGAAATATATACTTTTTCATTTATGGGGATCTAATAGTATTATACCCTCCTTTGGTATTCTGTTAGTCTGTCTTCCCCTACCTTAGGAGATATCGTTGGGAGATTGTTTCCTCAAGGGACCGGCGATGGTTGGGTGACTTTTAGAGAGAGAAAAGTCAAACCCTAAGCGAGGGCCACAACATACGTTGTATTTTGTTTCCTACCTCGATGCTTTGCTATAATCGAGGATTGCTTTTATATTTTGGGTCGCGATGTGACTTATGTTTCATGTAGTCGATTGGGATTTTATGGTTCGTTAGATGGATTATTATGTTTGAGTTATATTTGCATTATTATTAAGTGCTATGTGATAGATGTGTTTCTTCATGGATGTGTGGTCTTGGAAGTAAGTACACGTGTGCAAAAGGTGCAATTATAATTATGGTCGCGAACATAATTATAAAGGCAACACACACGTGGACTTGTGACTTTAACTGCATTGATCATTGTTGCTTGTATGTATGTATGGATGTAAGTCTGGATAGTTGGTAGTGTAGATGTGATGTGAGATTCTGTTGAGGATGGTTGTATGGTTAGAGAATTCCTCTCTTAACCAATTGGGCGATTATATTAGGTTGGGTTGCGTAGATGGTAAGGTTCCCTTTCATCTATCATTTGCGGATACATTGAATACCTGTTGGTATTGTCGTCGTGATTCTTAAGTTGGTTCGTTAGCTCGTTGTTCGTTGAGATATCCAATGCTCGTGTTGGTATCTAGGGTGTAATAATAGAACTGTCGTTCTATGTTCTCTGTTTGGCGTTTTGATTGTTTTCCTTTGTCAAAAAGGTGACGATACTTTTTGACTTGGCTCTAAGACCGTTGGTATGGATGAGTCCTTATGTTTTGTTTGGTTTACAAGAGTTCTTGTCGTGTTCATTTTCAAGTAAATTAACATTTTGGTATTGAATCCTTAAGGTATTTTGGGAGTCTATTTTGCTATCATGATGTCTTTTGTTGCGAGTCATAAATTCTTTTTCAAAGTAATTTTGTTGTAGTCGATATCATAACGTTTAGGTGTTAAAAACTTCTTTCGAAAATAAAATTTATAACTAAAATGCTAACACATTTGTTTTTATCCTTCTTTACGATTTTCTTTTATAAAATCATAAATTAAAATAAATTTATGAAAATTTCTATTTTAAATTTTTTTTACCACACTTAAAAAATTATTGCATTACTAAAATAAAGGTGTTTCATTGTTTTAAATAACTGGTATAAGGTTATGAGGGAAATGTTGACTTGGGTAATAAATCGTTATTGGGTACATAGGTTCTAATCTTTTAATTTAATGGGTCGTGGTACGTGTTGGTATTATTTCATGGGCGTTTCTTGCATCGTTGATGCGTAGTTAGGTCTGCAGGTTAGTTGTTATGTCAATGTTTACATTGGATTATTTCTCTTTTGCGGATTTGTGTGATTTTGGGTCTATACCAACTGGTGAATAGTGAAGTTTGGTGTTGTCATGGCGTGATTTAGAGTTGATGGTAGCTAGGTCTTTATCTTCTGGTGGTGCGACTAATAATAGCGAGCGGAATGGAATTATTCGAAATCCCAAGGGTGGAATTGGCGGAGTTTTTGTTTTACTTTTGATTTAGTACTTTTAGTTGTGGAAGGTTGTATTGCTGGTAGGAAGAAAGGTGTAGTAGTATGAAATCTGCATAGATTATCTTGAGTAGAGTAAGATAGAAAATTTGTAGGTAATGTCACCTAATGGAGGGGTGATACGGGGGAGACCTTTTGGGTCTGTTAACCAATGCACTAGACAGTTTTCATGGAGTTAAGAGCCGGGTTGTGCTATGCGGTTATAGACTAAGCTAGTTAACGTATATATTCGGACGATATTTATAAAAACCGACCCTAAGTCTAAGGAGGGTACGAGTCGCAAATGAAGTTGATGTGGAGACACTTATGGAAAGAAGATGTACATGAAGTTTTTTCCAACACGTGGAAGCTATCTAGATGTGAAGGAATCAAAATGGGTAATGATGCCGATCTTGGCATTGCCGGAAGGAGCAAACGTTTCGTAGTATAATATGGACGCCTCGATAGTAAGGATTTGAAAGCATGTTTGGAAAAAAGGGAGAAGGTGATTGTTGTACGTCGCGACAACTGTAAGAATCTTATTAATGGGTTATTTGACTAACATGATAGGTTTTGACACTATAATGCTAGAGGCATTAGTGAACGTAACGTACAGAGAGTGATCTATATGGATCATAAACTTTCAAACCACACTTTCTATCGGATAGATTGAACATGATGGCAGAGTCGATGATGAAGTTATTTAGTGAGTACGGTTTCAAGGCCAAGTACCATCTGGAAGGAAATGTGGTTGTTGAATCGTAGTGTGGAGTAGGGAAAAATTGTGAAGCAAGATGTGTTCTGATTGACGTTTTGACAGATCATAGCTAAGATCCGTGAAAAGGATGTGGTGTGTAAAATAAAGATGTCAAGCAATGAACGTGTGTCAACATATGATGTTGCGTGGCTTTGGTCCAACGGTGTGAAAAGAGGTGGAGGTGGGTTTCATATTGTATTGAAGCGGAGTATACGATTAAAGTATTTAATCCATACTGAAGCGGATGCAACTTAGTGTGTGTCACTTAGTTTCACACATCCTTCGCGGTGCTGGGTCGAGTGTGACAGGAAAAATTAGCTAGTTGCGGTAGCAAGTAATTAGAGTTTTCGAGAGAGTTGGGGGGGAAAAAGAAGTTGATAGTATCTAGGGTCTTCAGGATTGTTGCTACACCTGAGTTTTGCCGTGTAGAAGTTGAGATAAGGATAATCTAAAAGATGTTAATGTCAGTTTCAGTTTGAGTAGTGGATACAGTGCGATTGGGTGTAGTCAATGGACACTAAGTCACCCCATTTTAGCTATGATTTAGGACATGTAATGTGGTTGTTGAGATAGTGGGATACTTATCTTTCGTGAGATATGAGTTTTTCCATAGGGTGGGATTATCTTTCGGGTATGAGAGTACTTCACTTGATGCATTGTGTGAACTGAATGTTGGTTACGTTTTATGGGTTGTAAACTAGGCGACATCAAGATTAATGATGAACAAGTTTGGTTCAAGAATTCATCCCTAGTCTAAGTTGAACTGTTAGACTTGAGACTAGTAATTGAGTGTTACTAGAGTATTCAGTTTGAAAGGGTGTATGATGTTTCGAATAAGTATGATAAGTTGTATACCAAGGGTATGAAGGTCCATTTGAGATTTTTTGAAAATGGTTATTGGTTGATATTATAAGGAGGTGAGGAGTGTGCTTGAAATGTTTAGATGTTGTCAAATTCGAATTTTTTTTTGGTTTTGCTAAAGAAAACTATAGAAAGTAATTTATGTTCATTGAGTTATGATCTCGATGGTAAACTAGTATGCCCACACTGTTTCGTTAAGCTAAGAGATCATTTGTAGTGTTTTAATTTGAAGTTGGGTGGTAAGTTTGGTTTCTTATTGACCTTATTTGCCTTAAATGTGTTTGTGATTTTGTGTTAAAGTTTTTTATGATAATCGATGTCGAGACGAATCTTTAAAAACGTTTAGGTTTTGTAACAAATCTTTATAATGTGGTTTCAAGACAGTTCTCTGTTTGATGAGTTGAGAGTTCGGGTTGTAAATGGACGTTGTTACACAACCTAAGGTTTTGACGAGTTTTCTCGATGACGAGTGAGGTTCAATTAGTGGATGTTTCTTTTCGTTTGGGGTTGTTGTGTTGCTAATTGCACCTTTGTGGGGGTATGAAAAGTCATTAGCAGTTGGATTCGGTTTATGAAAGTTTTTTGAGATTAAGGTTGACAAGACTCTTTGTTTTGTCAAATGGAATCCTGTTGGAGTTTGTGGACCGAGAGGTCAAGAGTTTAAAGCGTAGTAAGATAGTGTTAGTACAATTCTGTTGGAATTTGAAGCGTGACCCTGAGTTTACTTGGGAACGCAAGGATCAAATTAGGTCTAAGTGTCCTCAGTTGTTTGTCGATAGTGATATCGCCTCTAATTTTTTTTTTTTTTTTTCTTTTTTGCCTTGAGTAGTTTAATTCTCGGGCGGGATTTTCTCAAGGTGGGATTAATGTAACTATAGGGACTTGAGCAGGTTAGTCAAACATTTAGTGTTGACTTATATGTCTGTTGCAATGTACGGTTTATGTGATTTTATGTGTTATGTGTGCTATTATGAGGTATTGGTAATCCATTTATTGAGTGTGATCATCTCAATAAGATTGGAATAATGGTGAAAAATTGTGATTTCCTTTCGTTCACTTTTAAGTGACAAGGAAATAATTATCGTAAATTTAATGTTTTGTCTTAAATGTGTAAGTATTTTTGTGTTAGTAATTTAAGATAAGTTTAGGTTTTAAAGGTTAAGTTAAGAGAAATAAGTTTGTTAAAATATGAGAGTTTCTGATAAACTTTCTATTTTTAGAAAGTGAAATTTGAAATGAATTAATGATTTTTTAGAATAGTAATTTAAAGCAAAAGGTTTAACAAAATTAGTTTAGGTTTTTATAATACTTAAGTAGAAGATAATTGAATTAAAATAAAAAATGAAGAAAAGAAAAAAATATATTTTTTTTAACCCTTTGAATAGTAAATCCGGATTTTTATATAAAAAAAAGGGAAAATAAAAGATATTAAAATCATAATTAAACTAGTAGAAGCTCTAATTAGGGATTATCTAATTATTCTTCTTTTCACTATAAATATAAACCCAAATTCCTCACTTCCACCCTTTTGATCGACAAATTTTTGAGGAGCATAGGAGAAGAAACAAATTTAAGGGATTATCAAGTAAGTTTTCTTTAATTTTATGGTTTAATTCTAATTATAATTATTAGATTATGTTATCTAAGTATGATGGATTACGAAATTTAATTAGGAATTAATCAATTACGGGTTTATGTTCTGTAATTATGTATTTAAGTTTATTGGGGTGATTAGGATTAATTATGGGATAATTGTGTAATTGGTTGGGGTTTAAGCACTTTAATTTATGAGTTTAATATGAGCAGAATTTTGGGGTCGACTTGCTCAGCTTTATCTCTATGATTGGTATTGAGTTTTTTTATGGAATCTATGTGTTTTGATAAGTTCTGAGAGTATAGTTTTTAAAAACATCGGCCTCGAATGATTTGTGTTCGGAAAGGCCTTAAAAGTCTTTACAAAAAAACGTTGTCTGACCTGTAGGTTCGGGCCTGATTGGGTCTAATTTCGGGGGTAACAACCCAACTTAAAATTGAATGGACTTAGCCTTCTAAGTAGTTAAGTCATTATGAGTATATTAAATATTCCACCAAAGGAAATTTAATCAATCGAAGCTTAAGTATGCTTTTTTGGGTCATACATTTTTGTGTGCAATACAGTACCCGGATTAGGACAGTTTCAATAAGTTTGTTTTTATGTGAGAAGGTTACAACATGCCAAATTGTGATTTGGATTAACACATGTTAAGGCAGTTAGACACTTGTAGGAACAGGTCAATGATTTGTTGGTTAGAATTATTTAGGTGGTTAAGTGGTTGCGTTTAGGTCGCCACAAGTCGGTGTAAAAATTCTGATTAGAGCAGGAAAGTTGTAAGTGCTGTTTAAAATAAAGTTAAGAGGAAATAAAGATATATACGAAGGTATAAAATGATGGTAGAGAGTCTTAATATATAGTATAGATGATATTAGTCCATCATTAGGGTTGTTATATTAGATTAAGCGTTTAGCTTACCGATGGTAACATGAGCTTTTATTGTGTATAGTTGTTAAGGAAGGAGTTTGAATTGCTTGTAGCTGCGCAATCAGGTGAGTGTCATAGCCCCTATCTTTTCTAAGATCTTTCATTGGGGTGAAAACGATGCAATGAGTATTGAATGTTTTATTACTGTGATATTTGATGGTTGAGCTGAAAATGCATGTGCTTTATGACTATTACTTGCTATGTGTTGAATGAGAATGACAAGTGGAGCAGGGTTGGATTGGATCGTTGGATCATTCCTTCCTCACTTGGTTGAGCGAGCTTCTTTTGAATCGAGAAACTATTTTGTTTGGGAGCTATATTGATTGTGAACTGTGTTGAAGTGAGATGAATATGATTTGAGTATGTGTTAGTTCATGTTTTGCTTTATGCAACTTTTTATCTTTATCACAGTAATGTTTGAATTGTTTTGAAATGTTTTGAGGTTGGTGTCTAAAACCTATGGCATCTCACCAACCTAGTGTTGACGTGTTTTAGCATCGTTTTCAGGTAACTCAGGTGATCGAAATTGATGTTAGGAAAGTTGCTAGTGAGACCATAAGATGCAAGTTGAAGATCTATGATTTTGCTATGCCGTTTTATTTGAGCAATATGTTGATTTGATTTCTAGACTTTGTTTTGATAGTATAAGACTTGTATGGATGGTAATCCTTATCATTCATATTTGGTCGTTGGTTTTTTTGTTGGATGTTATCATGACACGTTGTGTCTTTACATTTGTTACACTATTTAGTATTCCTCTATAAAGATACCATGTGCTATGTTAATATCTTTCATGTTATGCCTCGCGTTTCCGCCTTGGCGGGGTGTGACATGTAATATATCATGTGCTTAAAATAAACTAATAGTATAATCCAATGGATACTATGGAATTCACGGTAATCTGTGGCATCGGATACACGCTTAAATACATCATTTATCTTTTTGTTGCTACTTCCTCACCTAAATGTGTATCATAAGCCGAACATTATACAACTTCCCTTTCCCTTCTCCATAATTGGTTAAATGTTCGACTCTTAAAGATTTCCTACATTATTAAATACTGAATCTGTACCCAATTTGACACGTTATATGCCTCTAACTGGATAAATTGTCATTTAATCTGAATCCAAATACCAAATCCAAAATCAATTACCTGGTCAGAGATGTTTGCTTATTTGTCTTATGGAAGCAAAGAAAAAAATATAGGTTGGAGACTCATGTTCCTGTATTAATTATTACTTCTGTGTTGTCCTTTATCTAGACAACAAATTTGAAATAGAGTTTGAGAAACTTTCGAATCATTAGTGCGATTATTTTGTTAATTTAACCGGACAGTTTGTGAGCATGTCTGTGGTAATCAAACATATAAGCAATTATAACATTTTTTATTTTTCATGAGGAGCATAGTATTAGGTTGTGGTCGCTCCATCTAAAGTGCTACGTAAAAATTTAGAACATAAGAAACTTCTTGTTGTAAAAGGACAGATTGCCTACCTAATTTGCTCAACGTGGTGTTAAACCGCTATTGAGTGCTCCAACTGTCCTGCTACACCACTGCCAGATGAGCATCTTATTATCAGTTAGAGGGTTCGCATTTTACACCCCATTGATCTTGCGCTATATGGTAAGGTGGTGACAATACTGCTTGCTTGCATAGTGTGTCGTCTCGTTTATAAGATGATAATGATTGGCCTTGTTTGGATATGGGGTTGACTACGACTTTTAATAAGCTATTTATCTAATAAGCTCGCAAAGCTTGAAATAAGCCTAAACATACAACCCCTAACAAATTAAAATCATAGACCTTTTCCAAAAATGATGCCTGACTGCATAGTAGTAAAAACCTGTTTACAAATTGCTTTATCTTGTCCAACAGTAAGGGTTTCTCACGCTCAAACCCGACCCTATGAACATCCCTAAAAAACATAGAAAAAAGTTAGAAAGAAACCCGACCCTATGAACATCCCTGAAAACATACGAAAAAGAGTTGCAAAAGTATTCCTCTGCAAGTATGCGGAATTCGATTGCTGCATAGATTGTTGTGTTAATGTGAGCCAACCACAGATAGTTGCTGCTTTGATCCAGTAATTAATCAAAGTGTAAATTCAGTTTTAAAAATGAGAAGTATAATAAACCCAACAATTTGCATATGTATCTTTGTTACAACTTACCACATTTCATCCAGCTAGCCTAGCTTGAAATCTTCATCCGTCCTTATGTTTTCAAGTTTCGCCCCCATTGATAACTACAAACGCAATATAAAGAAAAGTACTTAGATACCAAACTTATCAAGCGAAATACGAAAACCCCAACCTACAGCATAGCCAACCACAAAGAAACACATGTTGGAAAATACACACATCACCTACATCAGTAGCTACCATGATCTGCCATTTTCAAGAATTCTTTGAATCAAATTTCTTCGTTAATCTTATAATTTTTATGTTCGATCATAAGACACACCATTAACTACCAACAGTCTTCTTATATAGATTATTAAGAAATCAAAATCATTTCAAGTGCAATAAGATAGGTTGTAAAGGGAAAAATTTTATGGCGCTTTTACTGTTCAAAGTAGTACAGTGGGACATCTATTTCTGCAAGCATTTAATAATACATTGGCTAACTAAATTAGCTCTTTTAAACAACCATCTTTTTTTTCTTCAAAAAATCATCATCTTTTTGGCATTCAATCTACTCATATCTTTAGAAATATGAAGAAAGCTCCATAAATATACCTAGAAGTTGCATACGCTAAGATGTCTGTATATTAGTAGCCATTTCTAAGCAAGAGAGATTTTTCTAAGAGCTGCCGCCCCCATCTACATTGTAACATTATAGTTATACTATCATACTATAGACGTCAAGATAATTGGATGAAGACGATACACATTTATTTTAGGCTAATTTTTTTATGTAGATTAGACATGTTAGGTTTGACCTAAAAAATTTATATCTGATATGATGACAAAACCATGTAACTATAGTGAATAGTTTAGTTTTTCAAATAAAAAACCTGGATGACCCGTTTCCCTTTTAGCTAAGCTTTTTTCCTTACTTTACAGTAGAGATAAATTATAACCCAGATAGACTAATCATAAGCAAATGTGCCAAACTTACGTTCTCTGCTGCGATTAGATCCAGTCCCCTTGTAGAGAATCGTGCCATAAATAGAACAGGCTTTATATTTACAGCGGCTTAAGATGCGTCATGTACCCCAATCGTTCTCTACATTAAGAAATCACATTATTGTTATAATCGTGCAAGCTTTTTTCTCCTCGACAAAAAAACGATCTTTCATCCAAAAAATCTTCATAAACCCAAAAAAAATTAATCCAAACCGTTTCACACTTTTGAAATGATTATGATACATGCAAAATTGAGTCATGTCCTTCAACTTCCCAAAATCAGTTTCAACTCAAAATATATATAAGATATCTTCATTACGGATCTAATAATAATACTGATAATAATAACCCCATAATTCCAGATCATATCAAAAACTTACCGTCTCCCCAGGTCCAAGTGCATCGGCAATATGTCTCTTGATGGTCCCAATATGATGACTTGCAACGTCAGCAGATTTCAACTATATCATTTGCGACCACCAAGTGGTTTTTTTTGCAGTTTTAAATTTGGGCCACATCTAGCGTGCAATTGTTCCTCCTAGTGACCTGCATCAAATGTGGTTAATAGTAAATCGTCAAGGTATCGAGGCAAAGAATTTTACAAAAATGCAAGAGGAACAACAAAATGACAGATAAAGTGGCTCTCCTTTAGCTTTGAAGGATCTAAAACTCAACTTTCTTTTCCTCCATGGAAAGATGATACACTTTGGCATTTGTTTCTCACTTCGATCATTTGTAGATATACTTATGACATCAGCTTTTGAGTTATAGCTTATTTTTTATAAAGTTTTGTTTATAATTGTTATGTGGTGAAAGCATGTTCAAGATTTGGAATTTATAACAAATGTGATATGATGATCACAATAGGATTGCAGTTACTGTTCTTTATTATAGAAAGACATAAATGGTTTATGAAATAATGCCGGACGCTGTACTAAAACCTTAAACCTATCAGGTGCATTTTCAATGAAACGAAATTAAGATTTATAAAGCAGATTTTGGACGTGGTACATTTCAGAAAAAAATAGAGCTTTTACCAAGCTTTACATTACGCGGCTAAAATCCATGTGGTTCACGGGAATGCCTTGGAACCACCTTAGGTCCATCAGCCTGGATGCGTAGATAATTAAAACATGTGGCACACTTATCCACATATTCATACTACTGGTTTTTAAGTTTTAATATATGCAAATACCAATTACACACATCCTAAGATGTCTTCTTATTTAACCCATAACATATAATATTAAATCCAAACTGACCCGTTCATAAACAAATTAACCACAAATACCACCTCTAACATAAACCATACATGGTGCAAATGGCTTAAGTTCTAAAGGTATTATTTGCATACATGTTATAACCTAATTCTTTATCCTAAACGCAACCGTTTGAGCACCCGAACCTACCCATCTCATTCCCTAAACCCAACTGTTACAGCCCCCATTTCAAGACCCAAACGCGTCGTTTTTTGGCCCCTATTTCAGCACCCAAACCCACCCATTTCAACCCCCATTTCAGTCTCCAAACGCACACACTTCAGACCCCATTTCAGCACCAAAATCCACTCCCCCAAACCCACTCATTTCAGCCTCCAAACTCACACTCATTAAACAATAACCTTTCTTTTCCTTATGAAACTGCTCATTTTAAAAAGACATCTTTCGGTAGCATGCTCTTAATGATCCATTCCAACCCCCACTTCAGCCCCTAAACGCACCCATTTCACACCCATTTCAGCACCCAAATAGCCTGATTTCAACCCCCAAACCTACCCATTTCAGCCCACCTTAATCATATCTATTTTTTTAGTTCAAAAGATGTCAATATGATATTTACGGTTGTCCTAAAAAATCCAAGGCTACTCTATACCCAATTTTTGCAGAGCCTGTTCTATCTATAATACAATGCAACTGAGTTTTTTTTCCCATGTTACGTTTATAACAGTACAAAGAAACAGTTTCTGCAAACACCAATTCAGGAACGTGGGAGGAAGGTCTTGGTTATATTTAAACAACTACACGTCAAAATAACTATGACAATCAACTAAAAGCAGTATCAACACATTACGCACATCCAAAATTTATACCAAATTCAGTATAAGCAAAAAAAACCCCTAAATCCTATAAAACATTGACTAAACAATATCAATACCTGCAAATAAGCCACCGTCACACCACCGCCTTGAATTTTCAATCAACAACAATGATAAAGAAACCCCAAATCTGAAAATAAACTATTGGTAACATAATTTAATCCATCCACGTTTTTAATTTATAGATAATCATAACATGCAATTAAAAAAATCGAATGAAACCCTTAAAAAACAAAGATTACCACAACCAATAAATCCAACAATACCTTTGATCTTGCTTATCAATGTCGGAATTTCAGGAATGTTTATGAAGGGTTATGAGATTTTTATAAGGGTTCTTTTAACTTTTCAGATAAGTTCTCATTTGTTTGGGTTTTTTGAGTTTTTCTGTTTGTGTTTTTGGAGTTTTTGAGAACCCTAAAAAAAGAATTAGGGAAAACTGAATTGGGAGTGATGGGATTGAAATTGGAGGACAATAGTGGGTTTGATGAGTCATGGTTAGAAAGACACCTGGCTAAGTGGAGAGGCGAGTAAAGATGTAACTGTGGAAGAGTGGAGAAACTGAGAGAGAGTTGTGAGAGAGATAAGAGAGAAACCGGGTAGGCACATTAAATAACTTCCCGGGTAAAAAAACCCGGATACAATGGGTAAGAGCAACCCGGTATTCAATGCATTTACTCAGGCACGTTTTCCGATTCTTGCCTTTTAATATATATGTATAATGAGGGTAATTTTCGTAATTTGACACATAGTGCGAGGGGGTATATTTTTGTAAATTGCAATTTTTTTAAGTTAATGGGCGTTACTAACGGTCGTTAAGTAACGACCGATCCTAAGGACTTTTTGTAAATTCTAAAAAAATTAAACTAACGTTAGTGGAGGGATGGGGTATTTGGTAAATTTTTGAAACATGAAGGTAGTTTTCGTAATTTGACATATAGTGGGAGGGGGTATTTCGTACCCGAGGGGCTTTTTCATAAATACCGACAGGTTACGGGTGGGTTTTCGGGTCAGGCGGACAGGTTGCGGGTCGCGTAAACGGGGCGGGGTGTCCCCATGGGCTATTTTTTTTGTAAAATTGCAAAAAATACATAAGTTAAAACGATCAGTTAGTAAACACCGAATCCCCAAATTGCAAAAAAAACATTAAGTTAACGGTCGTTAAGTAACGACCGATCCCAAGAACTATTTTCGTAAATCCTAAAATAAAAATTAAACTAACAGTTGTTACTTAACAGCCGTTAGTGGGAGAGAGGGGGTATTTTGTAAATTTTTAAAAATGAGGTTAGTTTTCGTAATTTGGCACATAGTGCGAGGGGGTATATTTTCGTAAATTGCAAAAAAAAAGTTAATGGGCGTTACTAACGGTCGTTAAGTAACGACCGATCCCAAGAACTATTTTCGTAAAATCTAATTTTTTTAACTAACGGTCGTTACTTAACAGCCGTTAGTAGGGAGGGGGTATTTTGTAAATTTTTTAAACATGAGGGTAGTTTTCGTAATTTGACACATAGTGCGAGTGGGTATTTTGTAAATACCCGAGGGACTATTCAGTAAATACCAGCGGGTTACGGGTGGGTTTTCGGGACGGTCGGACGGGTTGCGGGTCAGGTAAACAGGGCGGGATGTGTGAGGGCGGTTTCCGGGTCGGACGGGTGGGTACCGGATCGGGTCGACCCGACGGGTTTAGGTCGGGTATCATGACTTTTGTATAATGTATGAGTTGATAAACCCGCGCTTCGCTGCGGGACATTTGTTAGTTGTTGATATTGTCGCAGTTCTAATGGTCGAGATACAGTCACACATATTTGTCACGATGGCTGCTCGTACACCACTGAAATAATATACATCATAAGAATTATGCAAGTGCAAATAATGAAATAGAAAGACAAATGAAATACTAACTTCTGAATTTAGAGTCTGCATAATGTATTTTTAAACGTTAGAAAGACAAACCCAAAACTGATAACACTTTGATAAGCAGTTTACACATAGTTTCAAAACAACTGTTCATATACATGATAAGTACGTTAAATGTTTTGGTCGCTTATTTGAATGTCATGTAACCTTCCTTCTTTTAGACGACGCGATTACTTTCTACAATCATAACGAAATTACCGTTAGGCGTAATTCAATGAATGATGTTCGCAGAACACGTAAGATTAAGAAAATGTACAAAAATGAGTTTACAAAATAGCATTATTCATAATTACCCTGAAATATGGGTTGCTGTCTTGAACTACCAGCATGTGTAGAAGGATTGTTGTTGACTGAGTTGATTCGAGTAGCTGTCAATAAACAATACAATACCAATTAAGCCCATGTTAACCTGTAAAGAACATGTAACATGTAAAAAATAAAATAAAATAACAAACCTGAGACAATATCAGTATCTGTTACACGGTGAGCCGATGAAACCTGGGAGCTCACGTATTCTGGTGGTGGACCTGTGTAAATAGCGAAAAATGGTAAACAAAGGTCGCATATACATTCAACATTTAATGTGTAGAAGGATTGTTTCCGACTCATGTTCTTTCTGATGTGTTTGTTCTTTCTTGTTGTAGAGAGAAGCTTGAGAAACTAACTCGCGTTTAAAACATCAGGAAAGTGGCCAATGTAATAAAACAGACCCAATGATACGTATGTATGCCACATACAAAAGCAACACAGTTTACTTTGGGAGGCTCAGATCTGTCATTGTACGAACAATACGAAACACGCTCCATGGTTGCAACCACAACCTAAGTGTGAATGACGAGACAAGATACGGGTGTTCGTAAATCGTGCTCCTAAAAAACACAAATCCAGATTCTAGTCATCATTGCCTCTAAGCTGCTTATTATATAAACCTTACAATTACGAGGAACGCCAACCCGATGGACTCCGGCCGAACACGTTGATCATCCCATGTCATTTTTGTACCCGGCCAATCCACCGACACACATACACCATATGTTAACATTTCCCTCGGACCCATCAACTCTACCCTATCCATCAACACGCACACACAACACATATTTTGGTACCCGATCCAGCAACACACGTAATGTAACATTTCTCAATTTCAGGTCATTTTACGACTCATATTATTCTTCACTATTTATTTTAGTCCGATGCGCGTTTACTTTTAATTTAACTTTTAAGCTAAATCGCGTAGACTAGAAATAATCATTCAATGTAAGCGGTCACCAAATAAATTAAGATTTACGTCAAGCAAGTGTTAGGTAATTATTAGGAAGATAACTATTGACTTTGTAGGAGATGATGTAACTTATTGCCTTTTGCGCATTTCTTATATTATTTATTGGTCAGTACAAAGGGTTATTGTTTCACCTTCGCGCTACAGATAAAATTACGATTTAGCGCACTCCGAAATACCTAGATTAGTGACTCCAAACCCATACCATTTTTTAATCCTTTAAAAACAAAACTCTAGTTCAATTCTTGTGTTGATAGACCATGTGGCGCATATGGGAAAGGAGAAAACCTATAAATTACATGTTCCCTCATGCCCTAAATAACTAGATGTCTTCCTAAGTCCATGTTATCAACCTAAAGTTCATTAATTTAAAGAATGTATATTGGACCCTAAATTGTTCATTACCACATTGGAGTAATAACTCATAGGATCCTTTCTATACTTGCTGTGTTACGCCGCGGCCACGCAAACAAACTATTCCACAAAACCAATAGATTGGTCATAATCTCAGGTCATATTGTACAATTATCTTATAATTAAGGACTTTGTGATAGGTGGATTAGAACAAGAAAACCATTTGAGGCCTAATGAACACTCACAAACCACAACTTAGGGCACGAGGGTTGTGGGTTTAGATAAGGACTAGAGAACACTAAACTCACTCCTCTAAGCCATATATTATACCCACTTCATAGTGAAACCACTTAAAAAATTTCTTACAACTCTATAGAGAAACTCTCTCTTCTACGCCAAGCACACCTTTGTTTTATCTCTTTTGTTATGGTACACCTTACAACCGGCCAAGCACAACCCTCAACTAATGACATTAAGCTTGTTTTTAGCCTCCACTAGCTATACTGAAGATCACACTTTAAAGGGTATTAGGAGGGTATACAGAAGTAAGGTCTCGGGTTATTGTGTGCTTTGGGCGTTGGGTTTATAGACAATTTGGGTGTAGGACGATAGTATTGTTCATTCATCTACTCCTTCCTAAGACCGAACACCAAGCTCTAGGACTTTGTAAGTTGTGTTTAAGACTAGTATTCATATTATTCGGTTCACTTCCTTGTTTGCTAGTGACGCAATTGGTAGTTAGTTTGTAGATTTACAACTAAACGTGCGCATATACGTGGCATGATAAGGGTCGTATTACCTTTGGGTTGTTATTACATTTTTGGGGGTATTACATGTTTGGGTGTATTTACATTTTGGGAAATTCTGTAGTATAAACGAAATCTGTACTTTATATGTGATACTCTACGATACAAATTGTGAAGCATGAGTTATGTACTGATTAAAGTAGTTTTGTTAATCAAATGTATCTTTTTTAAAGTGACAGTTAGTAGCGTGTCTTCCATCTCTTGTGCTATTGATGTCTATGAAGTAACGCCTGGATATTGTCAATATTCCGCTGCAAACCGGTATTTTGGGGTGTATTACAGATTGGTAATCTAGAGCAAGGTTATAGAGAACAGGTCAAAAGTTTTTGTATGGAATATATAACCATTTTTTAAACACTGTCATTCACAAATGCGGTTTGCCCGGGAACACATACAGATACTTGTTTGCAATCTAGCATATATTGGGTTACAATGTGCTTACATGACATACACTGTTTTAGCATTAGTAGTTTACTAAGTGCTTGCATGATTGATATACGAGTATATAAATTATATTACGTATATTACTATAAGAGTCTTAAAATTAATACTTATATAAGTTATTTTTGTTTTTACAGCAGTCATGTCTTCTGCATCATCTGCGGTTACCTACACTTCCGTCTACACCGATTCTGAGCCAGGGAGGGTATTTTGGGGAGCTGACGAGGAGCTGTCGGACGGTGGTTCTCCACGAGTCATCGTATACGGATACGATGGACTCCCTATGCAGCCGGTAGCCCCACCATCACCGGATTACATACCTGGCCCCGAGGAGCCACAGACACCACCAGTACCACAGGACGAGGATGAGCGTGAGCCTATGTTCATACAGCCACATGATCCTGACTATGTGCCAGAGCCTATGTACCCTGAGTATATACCATTGGAGGATGAGCATGTGTTTCCGGCTGAGGAGCAGCCATTACCTCCTGTTGTTTCACCTACTGCTGAGTCACCAGGATATGTTGTTGAGTCGGATCCAGAAGAGGATCCAGAGGAGTATGAGGATGATGAGACAGAGGATGGTCCTGTTGACTATCCCATGGACGGGGGAGATGATAGAGATGATGACGACGGTGATTCATCCAGGGATGACGCTGATGATGAGGATGAGGATGAGGAGGATAAGGAGGAGGCAGAGGAGCACTTAGCTCCGGCCGACTCCGCTGTTGTTGTACCTACTGTTGAGCTTGTTTCCCAACCTGAGGGAACAAAGCCTGTTACACCACCACCCTCCACTGACATTACTACCACTGGAGCTAGGATTACTATCCGGCTTCAGGCTTCCATATCCCTTCCACCAGAGGCAGAGGTTGAGAGACTTCTAGCCATGCCTACTCCACCACCATCACCACTTATCTAACTATCACCACCCTTTGCAAGGGAGCGCCTTGCTAGGTGCACAGCCCCATGTGCACATTCATCACCACCACCTGTGCCATCACCATTACTACCATCATCTGGGTGTCCAACCCAAATCCAGACACTCAGGATAGCCTCCACTCAGGCCCTTGTTGATGCGGTTACTACCGCATTACCATCACTTCCACTACCACCACTACCACCATCTCTATACATACCACCACCTGTTGACCGTAGGGATGATATTCCTGAGTCTGAGCGTCCAACTCACAAGAGGTCATGTTTGTTTGCTCTAGGACCCATGTATGAGGTCGGGGAGAGTTCTACTGCTAGACCTACCAGAGGTCGAGGGGTAGACTATGGGTTTGTCAGCACCATAGATGCCGAAGAGAGACGAAGAGGGATTAGAGAGGTTGGGTATGGTATTAGGGATACTTGGGTGGATCCGGCAGAGGCAGTCCCTGAGATAGCACCTGTGACCTTGAGATAGGTCAATACTAGGGTTACAGAGCTTGCTGAGCTCCATGAGCATGATACACATAACTTATATGCTCTACTAGAGGATGCTTAGGATAGTAGGACTCACATATCACAGCGAGTCACTATGGACTCGCAGCGGGTCGACTTGCTTATGGAGGATAGGATAGCTCATCAGGAGACAGTACTGATTGTGGAGGAGGAGGCCTATGCTTCCTGAGAGGCTTGGGCTCATTCGGTAGGATTGAGTCAGGCAGTCCATTATGAGCTTCAGACCCACCGTGAGCAGGTGTATGCACACGAGTCCCAGATCTAGGCACATCAGACACAGCTACAGCTGCAGGGTACTCTTATTCAGAAACAGCACCAGGTACATGAGACTCGCTCCCAGATGCAGCAGACTGAGATGGCAGAGCTGCGAGAGACTAACCGTAGACGTAAGGCACAGATGGTAGAGATTCTCCGAGTGATGAGAGACATGAGACGAGAGATGGGTGACATGCAGGCCGAGTTGTTAGCACTGCGAGAGCAGCAGAGGAGAGCTAGACAGCCAGGACCAGATGTTAGAGTTCCAGATCACCAGGATGCTTCTAGAGATGCCGATAGTCACATCTAGTGATTTATGTCATTTTACTTTGCTAGGCAGTTGTACAGGCATGCTAAGTATTAGGGGTTCTCCCCGCTAGCATAGCCTTAGATCTTTTGTCTTGTATTTTGTGTACTAAAAAACTATTTCATGTAAAATTTTCCAAGTTATGAATGAAATAGATGTGTTATGTTGTACTATATACCTCTCTTGTGTTGTTGTCTCATCTGTAAATTATCGTATATCTTGTCATGACCTCACGTTTTGTCTCTTGTGATTTAGACGAATCATGGCACCTGTGACAAGACGAGGACCGAATACCCCACCTAACAACACCAACCCAAACAACATGACTCCAGAATCCGTTCAAGCTATGATTGATCAAGCTCTTCTGTGAAACTCCACCAATGGAGACGGAAGCCACAGTTCACACGGGGATAACCGAAGGAATGTACAAAATACACGCCCTTGTTTCTACGCTGACTTCATGAAATGTCAACCTTTGAACTTCAAAGGAAATGAAGGCGTTGTCGGTTTAACCTGATGGATTGAAAAGATGGAATCAGTTTTCCATATCAGTGGTTGTGATATTGAAAATTAGGTTAAGTTTGCCACCTGCACTCTGTTAGGGGCTGCTTTGACTTGGTGGAATGGTCAGATAAGAACCTTAGGTCCCGATGCATATTCGATAACTTGGGAAGTACTTAAGAAGAAAATGACAGTCAAGTATTGTCCGCAGGGTAAAATCAAGAAACTAGAAATCGAGTTGTGAAACCTAAAGGTCAAAGGGAACGGTGTTCCAACATACACTGAACATTTCCAAAAGCTAACCCTGATATGTACCAAGTTTATTGCTAATGAAACTGAGAAGGTTGACAAGTACATCAGTGGACTCCCTGATAACATTTATGGAAATGTGAAGTCTTTCAGACCCAAGACATTGGATGAGACTATTGAGTTGGCCAACGACTTGATGGATCAGAAACTCCGCACCTATGCAGAAAGGCAGACTGGCAATAAAAGGAAGGCTGATGATTCATCCAAAAACAACCATGGACATCTACAACAACCCTTCAAGAGACATAATGTCGCCATGGTCTACAATATGGGGGCGGGTGAAAAGAAGCCGTATGGTGGATCTTTGCCCAAGTGCACCAAGTGCCATTTTCATCACAATGGTCCGTGTACTCAGAAATGCCATAAATGTAACAAGGTAGGGCACTTTGCCTGCGACTGAAGAGGTTCTGGCAACACTAATGTTGCTAATGCTCAGAGGGACAATAGGGTAGTTCCCAAAGGGAATGGTTGTTTTGAATGTGGAGCTCCAGGACATTTCAAGAGAGATTATCCAAAATTAAAGAATAAGGATGGGGGAAATAGGAATGCACAAGGCTAGGTATACGCAGTTGGAAATGCAGAAAAGAATAGGAATGCATCGAGGAACCCGGACTCCAATATCGTTACGGGTACGTTCCTCTTAAACAAGCGCTATGCATCTATCTTATTTGACACTGGTGCTGATAGAAGTTTTATATCTATTGAGTTTAGTTCCCTGATTGACATTGCCCCAACTCCATTAGAAAATAGTTATGACGTCGAATTAACTGACGAGAAAATAGTCAGGATAGACACTATTATACGGGGTTGCACTTTAAATTTCTTAAACCATCCGTTCAACATAGATCTAATGCCCATAGAACTAGGTAGTTTCGACGTTATTATCGGCATGGATTGGTTAAGAAGGTGTCACACCGTGATCGTGCGTGATGAGAAACTTGTTCGAATTCCCTATGGGAATGAAACCTTGATTTTTTGTGGTGACAAAAGTAACAATGGCAGAGAATCTCGGTTGACCATTATTTCATGTTCAAAGGCTCAAGAGTACATGGCGAAAGGATGTCAGATCTTTTTAGCAGAGATATCCGCCAAGAAGGAGGAGGACAAGTCGGAAGGAAAGCAACTTAAGGACATACCAATCGTTCGAGATTTTTCAGAAGTGTTTCCCGAGGACTTGCCGGGTCTTCCTCTAGCTCGACCAGTGGAATTCCAGATCGACTTGATTCCAGGAGCCGCACCCATAGCTCGAGCGCCGTATCGATTGGCATCGTTCGAAATGAAGGAATTGTCAGAACAACTACAAGAACTTTCCGACAAAGGCTTCATAAGACCTAGTTCCTCACCATGAGGAGCCCCGGTCTTGTTCGTCAAAAAGAAGGATGGGTCATTCAGGATGTGCATTGACTACCGGGAGTTAAATAAGCTAACAGTGAAGAATCGTTATCCACTCCCGAAGATCGACGATTTATTCGATCAACTCCAAGGGTCCAACATTTATTCAAAGATAGATTTAAGATCGGGTTATCACCAGCTGAGAGTACGAGAAAAAGACATTCCAAAGACGGCATTCCAAACTCGGTATGGTCATTACGAGTTTCAGGTTATGCCATTCAGACTAACAAATGCACCTGCAGTATTCATGGACCTCATGAACCGAGTGTGCAAGCCCTACTTAGATAAGTTCATAATCGTATTCATTAATGATATACTTATTTATTCAAAGGACAAGAAAGAGCACGAAGAACATCTTAAGGCAATTTTGGAATTGCTTAAGAAAGAGAAGTTGTATGCCAAGTTTTCAAAGTGTGAATTTTGGATTCCGAAGGTATAATTTCTCGGTCACGTCATTGATAGCAGAGGCATTCATGTGGATCCAGCCAAGATAGAATCTATCAAGGATTGGGCATCTCCTAAGACACCGACGGAGATCCGCCAATTTTTAGGTCTTGCTGGTTACTATCGAAGGTTTATTGAGGGATTTTCGAAGATTGCTAAATCAATGACGAAGCTTACTCAAAAGGGGATCAAGTTTGACTGGGGTGAAAAAGAAGGAAACGCTTTTCAGTTAATAAAGCAGAAGTTGTGCAGTGCACCAATTCTGGCTTTATGATATTTGCTTAATTGTACATTAAATTACCCGGGATTTTGCCAAATAAAAGCCATAAAAATGCCAAAAGAATAGAAAATGTGTGCTTTTATGTCCAATTGTGCAGGAAAGGATTGAAATGACAAAAAGAAGCAAAAACGATCAAAAACCGACAAGAAACGGGAAAAAGACAAAGAGACAAGAGCAAGAGTGAAGAAATAGTCAAAGATCAAAGCCGGATCAGCCTAATACAGCAGAAAAGGCAGTCAAAGGAAGAAACAATGAAGCCAAGGGCCAATTATGACAAGTCTTCAATGTTTAAAAGGTCCATTTGGAGTTTTAAAGTTCAAAGGATCAAAACTGCCAAAGGATGAAAGTTTATTTGTAAAGAGAAAAAAAAGAAAGCAAAAAAACACAAGGGCTAAAACTGCCATTTCCAAACTTATTTTATAACTAGAAAGAAGAGAAGAAATGACAAGGACCAATGTTGCAACATTTCCAAACTTTTAAAACAGAACACGCGGTCAAAACTTCCTATAACCAACCCAACCGAATTTCCCGCCAAAACCATCCACAAACCCATCTCCCTGTAAACCCTTTCCCCGCTCCTCCATATTAACCAACCTTGTTCATAAACCTCCCCCTCATCATTTCACCCACGTGGCACTCCATAATTGGCCAGGACACCTCATCATCATGATCAAACGGCCAAAAATTGTTCATAAAGGATCAACGGATGAGATTGAATGGAAGCTTCAAGAATTTCTCACTCCTCTTCATCTATTCTCTATAAATAGAGCTGTTAGGGTGCAGTTTTCTGTTGTTGTTTTTGTCTTAATTTTCAGTTTTGTATTTTCCTTAATAATAAGCATTTTCTTTCCAAATTTTAGCAATTAGCTTTAAAGTACTTGTACTCACCTTCTTTAAGCTTGTACTTAATTCAATTAAGTAATCTCATTCAGTTTTAAAGTTTCATTGTTCTTTGATTTTCATTTTAAGCCGATTTTACCTCAATAAGCTTTTAATAAGCTCATTTGAGCTTATTACTGTTCTTAAGCTCAATTTCATTCAAATTTAGTTTCAATTCTGTTTTTAGACATTCCTTTAATAATTCTAATCAATTTGAATCAAAATGTTGATCACTTGAGGCTATTGAGTTCAATTTGGAAGCTTACAAGTTAAATAAGCTTAAATTTAGCTTATCAAGGTCTAGAGGCTAGGGAGCCATATAGGATCAAGGTTTTTAAAAGTCACTCACTCAGATAGAGTGACTTTAGTGTCTGAGACTTCACAAATACAGGTTTACTTTCTCATTTTCATTTTAGAATTTAGAGCTTATTACAAATTGCTTATTCATAAGAGTTTTAATGACTATTTCTGTTTTATTTAGCTTAGATTAGATTGTAGATGTTATAGTTTTTAAACTGTTTTAGTTAAGTGTCATTTAGTTCTAATCATTTTCAAAACTGTCATTTGGCCTTAAATAAGCTAGGAGAGAAACTTGTTTATTCTTCCAAATAAGCTAAAAATTTTATAGCTCAATTAGCTTAAGAAGGTTGAAATTAGTAGATGTAGATAAAAGGATTTAGGAGTTTTAGCTTTTTAATAGTTTTTAAGTGCAATTAGTATTGACAGCTTATTAGTAAGGGAGTGTTTGGATTTAGCTGTAGTTGACTTAAAAAGTCAATTACATTCTATAAAAACTTTGCATTTAGTTGAGTTAGGTTAAGTAACAAAGAATCAAGCAGTATTTAGAAGGTAGATTTTATTTTTACAAAATTTAGAGTTTAAAAACCTAGTTCTAGCACCAGGGCAGTTTTAGTCCAAGTTAAGTTTTAGAGATTAGGATTGATAAAAGTAGTATAGAGTTCACATTAATTGAGTATAGGTTAAGTACATATTGTTAACTTGTTTGTGAGTTTAAAATAGAATTTGAGCTTGTAGTGTATTTCCTTTGCCAAACATATCAGCAAAATTTCATAACAGCAAGATTGAGCTTTGGTTTTTTTTTATTTGAATTTTCATTCCTTAATTGTAATCTTGAAAAATCCTTCTACCTAGATAGATTCTAGGAAGTTAGCTCAGCTTATTGACAAAATTTCAGCATCTAGAGTTTAGTAATAAGCTTTCTAGCTTATTTGAAAAAAGCTAAAAAACTGTCTCACTATAAACTAGCACTTTCTCATCTCAATTTTCTCTTTAGATTTGTTAATCATAGGTTAATTTTAGTTTAAATCTTCTTAATACACATCTTAAGCTAGAATAATCTTCTTTTAGTTTTAAAATTCATCTAGTAATAAGCTCAAATTAAGCCAAAATGCAAAAAGCTTATTAAACACTTACTTTCTGTAACAGCCACTTAGAAGCTTAATTTCTAGCTTATTCTTTGGTTAAAAGTAGAAAGTGCTTTTGTTAAAGTTGTTAGGAATAAGCTGTTCTTTAACTTTGTAGTTTTGAGTTTTTTCTGAATCTCACTTTTTCAATAAGCAAAAATAAGCCAAGTTCGTAGGGTCTGTTTGGTAGTTTTCTCAAAGTCTAGGGGTACCCGTTTCTTCTTAAGTGTAACTTTTTCATATTTCTCCCGCCTATCCTGTTGTTTCATTACTTACCATTTCTACCCTGTCTTTTATAAGTAATAAAAAGAATTAATATTTTAGTTTTTTAGATTTAAATAATTAGGGTTTATAGTTTTAATTGGACAAATTAGGATTCAATTAGCTTTTAAAATTTAGGGATTT
>BQNB010047364.1:0-29711 GCA_026074375.1 Tanacetum coccineum | reverse complement strand
GCTAACATTGGTGGACGGTCTTTACCACCAGCTTCCATGATAGCATTGTGAAGAGCATTCGATGTTTGAGTTTGCAAATTTTTATTGTTATTTGACATTTTGATATAGTTGTGAATGGATGTTGGATCTTAAGTTTTATGAAGTGATTGATTCTTAGGAATACACGGGATTTTACAATTCTTGATAAAACTGGGAAAATAAGTTAATATTTCACGGGATTTTATGAATCAAATAAAAAACCGTATAATTCACCTAATGGAGATTTGTATAATACACCCAAGAAAAGTGTATAAAATTCCCCGAAAAAAAAATAATGTATAAATCACCTGTGTAAAATCACGCGTATAAATCACATGTGTTAAACACACGTATAAATCACATGTGTTAAAACACACGTATAAATCGCCTGTGTTAAAACTAAACGTATAAATCGCCTTTGATAATTTCACACGTATAAATCGCCTTTGATAAAACTGCGTATAAATCGCCTGTGTTAATTTCACACGTATAATCTGCCTGTGTTAATTTCACACGTATAATTTGCCTGTGTTAAAACGTATAAATCTCCTTTGATAATTTCACACGTATAAATCGCCTGTGTTAATTTCACACGTATAGTTCGCCTTACCAAGCGTATAAATCGCCCAAAAATGTTCGAAACTCAAAAATTAAGAATCACCAAAAGACTCGATTTTTGACGTTTTTACCTGATTTTTATTGCACAACCAAGTATAATAAAGCTATGAGGACCTTAAAAATCCTAACTTTAATGTTTTTAAGACAAAAAATTTGAAATCAAGATTCAAGTACAAAAACCCTATTTTTGAACCAAAAACCTTAAAAAGATCAACCTTTTGATGTATTTTCAAGGATTGACTTGTACTTCTAGCCTATATGAAGGTAAATAAACAAGAAAGTTGCAAGCTTTATGGTTTTTAAAAACACAAAAATGAAACTTTCTTTTTGTATAGTATTCGAACCAAGTGAAACAAAGAAAAAACTAAGAACAAAATCACTAAAAACCCCTTGGCGTATGATACCACATGTTATCCCATATGTTTAATCTAAACACAACATAATAAGCAATACCAAATAAGCTAAAATGAGAAGAAAATAAACTAGAATGTAGAGAGAGAAAGTAGAGAGAGAAACAAGAAGGAAAGATTAGATTTAGAGAGAAAGTGGTGAGTTACAAATGTAAGAAATGCAACCAACACCCTCTCCATATGTGGAGAGGGTTTCTTTTATACCCCTTGCCTACATATGACATATGGGCTTTCTATCTTGGGCCGGGCTTGGCTTATCTTGGGCTTTGAGCCCGAAACACGTACAATATTAGATTACAATCCAAGCCCGTTAATACCCGACTAGCCTATTACTTAACAAGACTAATTATGACTAATAAGACCGATAACATTCTTGTTCGACTTGATATAATTAAGGCTAACAGATAAGAAGTACGAATGGGGTAAGGAAGAAGACGAAGCATTCCAGTTGCTGAAACAAAAGTTATGTAATGCACCAATCTTAGCGTTGCCTGAAGGAATGGAAGATTTCATGGTTTATTACGATGCGTCACTTAAGGGTTATGGAGCCATGTTGATGCAACGGGAAAAGGTGATAGCGTATGTTTCCCAACAATTGAAGACTCACGAAGAGAATTACACTACTCATGATTTGGAGTTGGGAGCCGTTGTTTTTGCTCTTAGGTTGTGGAGACATTATTTGTATGGAAAGAAGTCTGCGGTTTTCACCGATCACAAGAGCCTACAATATATTCTGAATCAGAAAGAGCTTAACATGAGACAACGTCGCTAGATTGAGTTGTTAAGTGATTATGATTGTGAGATTCATTATCATCCTAGAAAAGCGAATGTTGTGGCTGACGCCTTGAGTCACAAGGAAAGGATTATACCATTACGTGTTCAAGCTTTGATGATAACTCTTCACAACGATCTACCTAAGCAAATCCTTGAAGCTCAAAAGGAAGCGATGAAGAAGAAGAATGTGAAGGCCGAAAATTTAGGGAGATTGATTAAGCAAATATTCGAGTTTCGCCCCGATGGAACGCGTTGTTTTGGAAATCGTGTTTGGTTTCCGCGATTCGGTGGATTGAGGGATTTGATTATGCACGAGTCGCATAAGTCCAAGTATTCTATCCATCCGTGATCGGACAAGATGTATCAAGATTTGAAGTTGTTGTATTGGTGGCCGAATATGAAAGCTGTTATTGCCACATATGTTAGCAAGTATCTAACTTGTACGAAGGTTAAAGTTGAGCATCAGAAACCGTCTAGGTTGCTACAACAACCTGAGATTCCTGTTTGGAAATTAAAAAGGATCAATATGGATTTTGTTAGTGGACTGCCTAGAATGCCGAGTGGGTATGATATGATATGGGTCATTGTCGATCGATTGACCAAATTAGCTCATTTCCTACCGACAAGGAAGACTGATACTATGGAGAAACTCACACAACTTTATTTGAAGGAGATTGTGTGTAGACATGGTGTTCCTATTTTGATCATTTCGGATCGAGACAGTCATTTTACGTCTAGATTTTAGAAATCACTTCAGAAGTCTTTAGGGACAAGCTTGGACCTGAGTACCGCTTACCACCCTCAAACGGATGGTCAAAGCGAAAGGACTATACAAACGCTGGAAGATATGTTGCGTGCATGCGTGATTAATTTTGGAAGTAGTTGGGATCGCTATTTGCCTTTGGTCGAGTTCTCATACAACAATAGTTATCACGCGAGTATTAAGGCTGCACCATATGAGGCTTTGTACGGACGGAAATGTAGATCACCTGTTTGCTGGAGTAAGGTTGGAGACAGTCAACTCACTAGTCCAGAAATGATTCGTGATCGTTCAGATTAAGAACCGCTTGTTGACTGCTTGTAGTCGTCAGAAAAGCTACGCGGATAGAAGAACTAAACCATTGGAATTTAAAGTGGGTGATATGGTACTGCTTAAGGTATCGTTGTGGAAGGGCGACGTGCGTTTTGGAAAGCGCGGAAAGTTAAGTCCACGTTACATTAGGCCATTCAAGATTCTAGCTAGAGTCGGTCATATGGCTTATATGTTGGAGCTACCTGAATAGTTAAAAGGGATTCATAGTACTTTTCATGTTTTGAATCTTAAGAAATGCTTAGCGGAAGGCGCCATTATCGTTCTGATGGACGAGATTCAACTTGATGATAAGTTGCACATGATTGAAGAGCCAGTGGAAATTGTTGATCGAGAAGTCAAGCTGCAAAGTCAGATACCTATCGTTTAAGTTCGTTGGAATTCGCAAAGAGGTCCAGAATTTACTTGGGAATGTGAGGATCAATCTAAGAATAAGCACACGAAGAGCGAATAATTCAAGCTGAGCACCGGGACGACACTCCCTAAAAAAGGGGAGAATGTAACAACCTAAGTTTCAGGTTAACGTTTATCCCGAGCTATGATAATTATTTTACTACATAATTGATTTTAGTCATTTACGCTATATAAGGTTTGGTGAAAATTTCCAATTATTGGGAAATTACAAGCCGTGATTGAGTTTTTATTTGTTTTTTTAGCGTTTGAGAAAGTTAGAAAAAATTATATTGTTGCTCCGAGAGCGTGATTATTTTATTTTTGTATTTTATGGATTTTCCCCGTGTTTTTGTAAAAAGCGTGTCAAGAATCGAGGTTTACGTGATTTAACATTTTAATAAATGTTTTAAAATAAATTTAGTGGGACGGAATAAAAATATTTACGAATGTGGTGTGACCTCGAGCCTTTAGTCGGCTATATAACGAAACAAATAACCTTTTTGTACTAAAAATATAAGGACTTTAAGGAAGGAGGGACCATTTGTGTTAAAATGTTAAACTTATTTCCTATAAAAGAAGGTGATACTTCCTCATTTTTACATTTTAGAAAAAAATTCAACCTCCTTTGTCTCTCTTGCACTCCACGACCGACCACCACATAAACCACCCAAAATTCGTCGATTTTCCGACATGTAATACGATCTAATTATATTTTCTTAATCCTCTCATCAAATCCTACATATCCCACTAAAAATATTACACATGCAATAAGTATTTTGGTAATTTGAGATTTGGTCAAGTTCTTGAAGTTTTGATCTCAAAATGGTGTTTATTGAGGTTAGATTAGTGTTATTTGCAAGTGGGTTTTGTTGAAAAAGCTTTGGTTTTGGTTGTTGGGTTGTGTTCGAACCACGAACCACAAGGGGGAACCCAAACAGAGTTTGTGTGTTGATTTCTATTGCGTCGAGAGTGTTGTAAGTGTTCTATTTACATTGTCAAAGTTGTTAATTTGATGATATTGCGTGTTATATATTATGTGCTATAGGATTCAAGTGCGGAAAATTATTAAAAATATGTTTGATTATTAATTGAAGTTTGATGGTTTTAGTATACATAAATAGACTAGTTAAACGTATTTTGATAGTTAGTTTAAGTCAAAAATGTCATTTTAAAAGGTTTTGCATTGACTAAGTTTGACCGCCCCGTAGGTGTCAAGAATTTTTTTTAAACATATTTTGAGCTTGTTAATATGATAAAGCTTGTTTTTACGAACGTTTTGATATAAAACAGGTCGTGTAACTCTTAATATCGAAGATTTTACGGCTAAATGAAGTTTGGAAATTTTTGGTGTAAAAGTCAACTACGAAGTTTGACTTTTGAAAGTCAAACTTGCGTATACTTTTAATATGGTTTATAATGAACAAATGATTCGTAATGTTAGTTAATTAATGATGAATTATGAAGTTTGGATTATATTATCCTTACTTTCGACAACTTTCTAAAAATAGAAACTTTATGGTAAACGAAGCGTAACGCAATTGTAATTGTTGTACATTTGTGGGTGCGTCGAAGTAAAATATTTTGCGTCGCACTTGGAGATTATAGTATTTTGATTTTATATATCGGTGGTGGGGGAATTGTTATATATAATATATAAAATATATACTATATCTTTTATATATATATATATATATATATATTATTATATATTATATACGCACACACACACTAACAACTATGCAATTTTATGATTATTTTACTTTAGTACGTACGCTATTATGTATTATATAGGTCGCTGGTGGTTGAGAGTGTTGAAGTTACTTTGCACTTGTGATATGTTGAATTGGATTCTTTTGCTAAGGTGAGTTCATGCCTCACTTTCTAAAATCTTTTGATTGTTTTCATAACCCACGAGGGGGATACATGTTTGTTTTTTAAATCGAACACATTACGTTTTTTTTGGTATGCTGGACCCAATTATGTGATTGTTTCGCCATAAGTACGTATTGTCGAATGACCCCTTATTTTATGAAAACGTTTTTTGCCTTCTTATTTTATTGCTCGTGAGGTGAACGTAATGCCATTTAATAGATCTATTGGGTTTGACAACCCGTTCGAGGGTGTCTGAATCTCTTGGGGAAACACCCTGTAAACGGATTTTTGTATTTAGAAGTAGTTGGTAGATGGACAAAATTACATCTTGCTTCTGGTGCAAATGGACATTTGAAAGGATATTATGTATGTTAACAGTTCGGCTGTCATGAGTTATTGCAGTGAAAGAAAGAGAGTTATACATTGCATTCGTTGCTTTGTTTTCCCGAGAACTAATTATGTGTTCAAAGATTATTACTTATTGATTATCTTAAACTCTATGAATTTCACTCAACAATTTTGTTGACGTTTTAAACATGTTTTATCCTAGGTAACCAAGGATGAAGGCAACGATGGCGTGGAGGTGTCGTGCGTGTGATGATTTGGTGAAAGACTACTTGTGTGTTCCGTGTCTTTCAAAAACAATGTCTTAATGTATTTTAAAACAACGTCTTTAATTTGAAACAATTATATTTTAAATGTTGTAATGGTTGTGGTTACGATTCCTGTGGGGACCTAAACGCATTTTCTCTGAATAAATAATGGAACACATGTTTTTAAAACATCTCATTTGGGTCGTTTTCTATTATCTTGGTGTATTGTGCTGTTTAGTAACACCCATTGTAATCTCCGCTGCGCAATCCAAAAATGGGGGTGTTACAGAACGGGCCTTCCTCAACACCGAAGGAACACTTCTTCGGATTAAGCTTCATATTGATTGATCGAATCCGGTCGAAGGTCTCCTTGATGTCTATCAGCATATCTTCTTCCGAAACACTCTTAATCACCATGTCGTCAACGTATGCTTCGAGGTTTTGCCTAATTTGATCGTTGAACACTTTTTCAACCAACCTTTCGTAGGTTGCCCCTGCGTTCTCTAAACCAAAGGGCATCTTTCAATACAAAAATACTCCCATTTCCAGTAAAGAAGGATGTCTTATCTTTGTCCCCTTTTGCCATTTGTATTTGATGGTACCCTTTATAGGCATCTAAAAAGCATTTGAGTCAGAACTTGGAGAGCGATTCCACCTTCCAATCAATTTTTCGTAAGGGATAACAGTCTTTGGGGCAGGCTTTGTTTATGTTCGTGAAGTCAACACACATTCTCCAACCTCCGTCGCTTTTCTTGACCATGACTGGGTTAGCCACCCACATCTAATACTTGACTTCTCGTAAGATCCCTGCTTTCGTGAGCTCATCAACCTCTTTGCATGCTGCTTCATTCTGTTTCGGAGCTAATCCATGCTTTTTTTGTTTTACTCGTTCAATATGCTTGTACTCATTCAGCTTATGCTTCGTATTGAAGGGATTCCCTCCTACCATGATGGTTCTTGGGATCCCTGTCATATCAGCGTATGTCCATGCAAAAACATTCGCGTTAGATCAGAGGAGGTCTTGCAACTTTCTTTTGAAGCTGGTCGGTAGCTGCTTTCCAATGACGATTGTCTGTTCAGGGTGTTTACCATTAACAATGATCCTTTCCTCTGTGTCCACACAGCTAAGAACGTTCTTCATAACCTCTAGAATGTTTTCTTTGACCTTCTTCTGTCCCTTTTCTATTTTGTTAGGTTTGTAGGTTGAAAACACGGTACCAATCCCACAAGGAGTGTGGAATTTCACTGATGCATGGATTGTGGACACTACAATCCCCATTTTTTGTATGGTTGTTCTTTTGAGGATGAGATTGTAAGGAGAATTAGATCTGACAATAACAAAGTTCAGAGTTTCCGTCCTTGTGTAGGGGCTTTCTCTCATTGTAACTTCTAGAAGGACTTCTCCGAGAGGCCATGAATGTTCTCCTAAGAACCTATGAGTGGGATTTTGGAGTCCACTCTAAGTGACCTGATGGAAGGCTTTAGCTTTAGGAAACAATGCTCGTAGATAACTTCACACGAGATTCTGCTGTCCATGTACGCCTGCTTAACTTCTCTTCCGGATATTCGGACTCTAATGATGACCGGGTCGGAAGAGTTATCGGAACCTAAAACGAGGGGAAACTTATTTCCCCTATTTCGTTAATAGCTTCCTCTATAAACTTTCTCTTTGAGGTATGGCCTTCCCTATTCACCATGAGGATTGGGGCTTCGACTGGATCAATGTCTTTGTCTCCTTTCTTCCATTTACCCTTCTGTTTATCGGAAGCCTTTGCCTTTCCCTTCTTTATACCTTTCACTATGTGTGCGAGTTGTCTTGACTTAACAACTTCTTCAATTTGGTGCCTCAACTCCCTACATTGATTGGTTTTGTGCCCATGGTCTTCATGAAAATGACAGTACTTGGACATATCGCGTGATCGTTTGTTTCCGACCATACACGGAGGTTGCTCGAAAGCTTTAGCAGCATTATCTGTTGCTAAAATTTTCCTTGGGCTCTTTGTTAAGTTTCCGAGGAGCCTATGATTAGACCCCTTGTATGGAGAGAACCTGTCCCGGCTCTTCTTTCTTCCTTTGTTGTTGTCCCAAGAGAATCCTTTACTGAACTTGTTGAACCCCCTCTTTGTGATCATTAGGGGCTCCGTTAGTGGCAACTTCCTTTGCTTTAATCCAAGTGTAAGTCTTCTCCATCGGACCTTTACAAGTGGTACGGAGGTCTGTGGAGAGAAACTCAACAAGGCTCCTTGTCTTTAGTCTATGAACGAAACCAGAAATGTGTTGTTCTTCATGTAATCCCAGAATCTGCAAAGTATCATCGATGTACCGAGTGACGAAAGCCCTAGTGCTTTCCCCCATACCTCTACTTAATGTTATGTACCGCCAAATGTGTCTTTGTGAACTTTTTCAGCTGGCTAAAGTATGACCAAAACTTTGCCTTCAAGTCTTCGCAATTGACAATGCTACATGCTTGTTGTCCGTTCCACCATATCCGGGCAGAAGCTGTAAGGGTATAGGTAAACATATAGGAGGCTACAAGCATGTCCTATTTTTGCATACGAATGACACCTTCAAAAAGGTGTAAGTAGTTGTCGGGGTCCCCTTTCCCATCATAGGAACCCACATGAGAAGGCATTTCCAGTCCGTCCGGAAGAGTATAGTCTTCAATCTAGCGTACAAAAGGAGTTACACAGCCGATAGAGTTTGAAAATAGGTTAGCATGGCCATAGGTCATATACATGGGTGCATTTGGTAATGGATTGATGGGTTGTGCATAAAAGGGATAGCTAGTATAGGGTACATTCGAAGGATACATGGGCCCATTGTGCCTAGGACCATAATTGCTCATAGGAGCCTATTGGGCGTATCCCCCATAAGGGTGATATGTAGAGACCCCTCCAAAGGAGGGATTACGACCTTGGGCATGAAAAGGATAAATCAGAGGTTGGTTATAGGTCATACTAGCATTAGGTTGGGAGCAAGGATTAGCATAAATAGGCATATGGCCATTGGGAGGAGGTTGTAGGCTATTAAGTATGAAAGGTGGAGCATTATGTGAGAGGTACGTACCGTTAGGAGGGAGATTCCCTCCTAGATTAGTCGAAGGTTGGTTGCCTCCGTATCTAGAGGTTAAAGTCGACTGCAGAGGTTGCATGTTCTCACTTCTTTCCAGGTGAGTTGCGAGTAGGGGAGGAAGATTTCCTCCACGACTCCCACCTTTTTCTGCTCTTCGTTCTAAAGTCATTTTGCCGTCGGATTCTCTTTCAGTCCTACTCTCGTCCCTGTTCGGAGCTTCTTAAAGTTCTACAACCCTTCCTTTGTGTCTTTGAACATGTGGAGACCCTGTTCGAATAACAGGAGTAGCTTCCTTCACGCGTACTAGCCTCGGTTCCATTTCCCTCTCTTCATCATACTTTTCACTATAGTAGTCCAATTTAGTACGAATATCTTCATTACGAACCTGCCTTCTACGACCCCTTAGTAGGGATTCGAGGACCTCGTAGTTTGCTTCTACAAAAGCTGGCTAATCACAGGATTAGGATTAGCAGATGTGGATGCACGATTGGCAAGTGGCGTATTGTTAGGAGATCTAGTAGTGAATGTGGAAATGGTTATGGGTGGTAATTCACCCATGTTTGGACCGGGTAAAGGGGTTAGTGTCGAAACCCTGGTGGGGGTGAATCTTCTCTTCCGTTTGTCATGCCGAAAAAGTAAGCTAAGTAGTTTTATGGTTATTGACTCGATTTTTACAAGACTAATTGTAGCGGTCCCACAGATGGCGCCACTGATTGGGTACTATTTGGCACGACCAGGATTCGATGGTGATCGAAGATTATGAGGATGGTGTTTGAACTGCCAAGCCGTTGATAACTTGTGACAAAACAAATGAAAACACTACGTTAAGTGAAGCGCATGGGTGTGACCCTGCGAATCACCTCTAGCGTGAGAGTAAGTATAGGTTTTTGACGATAATATGTATAAAGTGTAATGTAGGTGTTGAGAGTGTAAATCAGACCTAAGCACCTTGCCATCTATTTATAGGTGATAAAAATAGGTTGGAACAAGGTGATGCACTCTTGCTAGTGATCGTGGGGGTGTCTCGCGATTTAAGGGGATTATAGGGGTTTGTGTACCACGATCCCTATCTTGGCGGGAAAGCTTTGATAGGGTGGAGAACGTGGGTTTTGACCTAGTCAAGTGTTACCTCTGCACTAGTTTCATCGAATGGCACACTGCAAAGGGCGTTGGGCTTCGAGTGGTGGATTCCTATACTCGTAACCATCGTGAAGATGATTTTACGCCAATAGAAACTATTCGAAGGTTTATAGGTATCGCTGGAAGTAGATCCCTTTCGAGCTTGGAGGAGAGGCCTTCGAGCCGAATCGGAGGGTACTTTTTTATATTATTCATTCATTATAAACATTTCATATTTGTTTTCATATCACCATTATATACTTGTTGTGTAAAAACATGATATAAACATATATGTTACAAACCCTAAAGCTGCCAGATTCTTATGATGACTTGTGTGTATGTTTTAACAACTTTAAAGAACACTTATGACCCATTTCTTGGCACCACACCTTAGTACTATGTCTTAGGGAGTTCCCATAGCAATTTTATGAATTTAGGAAATTTATTAGTATTTTAAACATTTTGTACAAAACAACTGTCCAGTTTTACACATTGAACAAGATGGGTATTTTTTAGTACTTTAGGCTTTGAACCATGAATCATGACAGTTGAAGTTTTTGTATCTAAGACCTAGACCTAAACTCAGCAACTTGAATCAATCAAAAAGGTTAAGTATTGAAGGAATTATGACAAAAAAAAGTTGGGTAAAGTTTTCTAAAAATTAACAGCTTTGACATTTGTGTTATGTGTTAGACTTTTGGAACCTTTAAACTTTGAACTCGAAGTAACGGCTTACATTTTTGGAAAGACAAATCAAAAGCCTACAGTTTAGGATTTAGAATGGACTAATTTCATTAGGTAACCAATGAGTTATGGCCCCGTGAAGTCGGTGAACACTTTGTTTCAAAAACTGTTTTGGATTTTCTATTTATAAACACTTGGGAAACTTGCTTTTAAATCACATTTAAAACTTGGAAAACTTAACACATAAGTATATAAGGGTGATAAAACTTTAAAAACTCACATGCATGTAGTTCATATCATATTGTAAACCTAAAGCACCTTACTATTTAATTAGGTCACGGTTAGGACTTGTGCTTTCGTTGAACGTGAATATTATCCCCGTTGTAACAACTTGGTTGATTTTGTACCTGTTCTTTGTAGGCTGCTCTTCATCACCCTCACCACCACTATCCAAATCATCAAAGTCGATTACATCAACACCACAATCATCCCAATTTTTATTAGCAACCATCCTAACCTGATCAAGGTTTACATCAACCTCAAAGTGAAGTTTTGCATGTCTACCTCAAATTCTGTTTCTAGTATATCGGTGTCCTCCTTTTCAAAATCACTCTCATCCCCACCCACCAAACCTTCATCACCTAAAATTTCTTCTATTTCTACAACTTTTTTGTCAATATGTTGCACAAAAAAGGATCCACACCAAATTCTTGTTGATCATTACTTTGGAAAACAACATCCTCATTTGGTTGATTAAGTTCAACCAACATTTTGGCCATCTTTTCATATTGGTCAACACCATGGTAATGACCCTATTGTAAGTCCACAACAATGTCTTGTTAAAACAAATCATCATTCCAAAAAGTTTCCAACTCAGCATCCTTATTCCTAATCATTGTATCCTCAACTATTCTATGCACAAAACCACCCAACTGCTCATTTACACCATCCGATGCAATATGTTCTAAGAGATTTTGGAAACTAAAAGCCCTAGGTTGCTCCATAGCCACTGTTTGTTTTACATTTTCAACCAAGGCTGGTGGTACATCGGTATCACAAACTAGTATTTCTACGGTCTCAACAATACTACTTTGACCCAATTGACCAACCTTGCTACTTAAACCTTATGTTGAAATTTTATTCGACCCATGCCATTCTAACAATAACAAATTCCCTTCTTTTTCAGGTTCACTAACCATCCCTTGTTTTGCAGGTTCATTAACCTTCTTTTGTTTTACAGGTTCACTAACTATATTTTCTTCAACAATCTCTTCAATCACAACCTCTATGGGTTGACCACTCCTAACCTCCAACATGTGTTGTCCTACCAATGATACATTCGCTTCTATATACACTTCTATTTCTTTACACCCAGGCAAATATTTTAGCAGTGTCGGTACATGTTCATCGGCCATTAACAAAACTAACCCATCATCCAATGACTTACCAGGAATCCTAAAATGAGTGAATATCATCTTATCGCCATTTCCTAAACCACATTCTCCTAACATTCCAACCAACTCATGAATGGAGAATAAATCACAATCAATTTGGTCCGCGTAATCTAATACAACAAACTTGTATCTTCTCTCAGGTGGTTTACTATACTAACCGTTGTGGTGGGTTTGAGAGTAAATATGGTTTTATATGAATATGGGGACAAAAACACATAATCAAACACAACAAAATAAAAAAATTGATGAGAACTTGAAATTCAACGTACCCTACTATTCACATATGTATGTTCAAAACTTTTCATTCAAAACAAAAAAATCTTATAAATCAAGAAAAAAATAAAAACTCACCATAAACGAGGTCAAGATTGTTGATTGGCTCACTGTGAGCTCTAATCTGCCAAAATGGTGGTCTTACCATGTTCGTTTTAGTGATTTTGGTGTTGATTGTGAAAGTGTAAGGATGAAAGTGAAACGGTTACAGTTTATATCAAAATAAAAATGAGGGTTTATTGGGAATGTAAATTGACAGGTGGGAGTGGTATAGTAAGCGGGAAAGGAGAAATGACAAAAAAGCCCTCATGTCAGATTCAAGTTGGTCGACTTAACGAAGGAATGTAACGAGCGTTAGTGAACAATACACTTTATTGGCATTGAATGAAACAATGAGTGAACAACGATGGCATTATTAGCAAAAAGAAAAAGATCAATGGCAAGGAGTGCGAAAATGAGAAACCACAAAGGCATTTTTTTGTGATTATTAACTTATATTAAAGAGCAGAAATGCTCATGATATTTTTAGTAAAAAAATACCAATCTCACCATTCCTTATATATTTTTAATATGTTAAAAAAAGTTACAAAACACACCCTTAGAGTATACGCGAAGTTACTAAAACGACCTTTAACTTTTACCTATTTACGACATTTTTATATAACAAACTTTATTTATCAAATATGCAACGTATATATGTGGATTCATTCGTAATAAAATATGTCATTGTAAAGATCGTCGAATTGCGAACAAAACGAGTCCAATATTGCAATGATTATGACATACATATGGTTTTATAAAAAATGTTGAAGTTTAATATATATACTGAAAGTTACTAAAACGACCTTGAACTTTTACTTATTTACGACTTTTTAATATAACAAACATTATTTATCAAATATGTAACGTATATCTATCGATTCATTCGTAAAAAATATGTCATTGAAAAGATCGTCGAATTGCGAACAAAACGAACCCAATATTGTAATTCTTCTGACATACTTACGATTTTATAAAAAAATTTGAAATTTAATATATAATTTTAATTTTTTTTATGAAAATAGTCTCTGAGGTTATGAGGTTATCGGTACGTCGCAATGTTAATCCCAACGACTGACACATTGTACTTGAGGTTATTGGTCGTTTGCAAAATTAGTCATGCGCGCTATGCGACAACGCACTAGTTACAAACCTAGTTTACCAAAAACTATAAGGTATGAAACAATAAAAAACATATATATATATATATATATATATATATATACAAACACAAACAGCACCATTTGAACGATGACAACCAGTACCCTTTGAGCTGACATGTCAGTTTCTAGTTGGACAACCTAGATTACACACACACACATTAAAACCTTAGATAATACTGTAAGTAAAACCAGTTAACAAGGAAAACATACTTTAAAAAACAGCAACCACTACTAGTTAATGGCTCTCTGTGTGTTCCCTCCAACTAAATATGTCAACCATTATTATCATTTCAATAACAAAAGAAGAAATTTAAGTAAACAAAAAAGGGTGATGATGAGTGTACGGATGACAGCTTCATTTGAAGAAGGGCAACTTGAAAGACCAAACTGGGCTGGTGAAACAAATCTTTCAAGGCTTGTTGCTGCTTTGATTGGTTTTAAACCTCTTTATTCGTTGCTTAAACTTGGTGCTAGACAAGTTCTTATTAGGTTGGTCCACATTACATATTATCATGTTGCATTTATATATTTCATATATTTGGTATGTTAAGTTTGGTAAATGTGGTTTGTGACATTTTGGCTGACTAATTCATGGGCTTGAATAGACTCAAGTCCCCCCTTATGGGAAGTTGGCGTGGCGACTTCAGGATTGTTTATTAAATATTCGGGGTGATATAGATATGTTGCATTTATTAAGACTTTATTGGCAAGATATGTCATTCATTCTACATGTTTTAAAGTTGATGTTTAGAGGGTGTTGGGGATTGCTTATATTTTTTTCCTAAGAAGATAAGATGTACAAAAAAATAATGTTAATGCTGGAATAAGATGTACAAAAACAAGTGTCTGTTAGATGTAATTTAAGAGTGTTTTAAGTTAGATATGAAAGGTTAAAGAGTAATTATGCTTTCAGCTCACTATGATAAAAGTAGGTCATAACTGGTTATTTTACCGGGTAGCTTATTTTATCCGAAATTAAGCAGATAAGCGGAAGAGAATTGTTTTATCCAAACACTCTAAGCTGATTATCCCTTTAGAAATAAGCAATCCTAAACACCCTCTATGGATATTGTTATTGATTATTTTTTATGATTTAAAAATTGACCAATGCCATTTTGTTTTTTGACATAAAAATTGATGAGAATAAAACACGTTAAGTTTGATGATTTGATTAGTATGGGTCAAATGATAGTGACCAATATGGATATGCAGATAAGTATTTTTGCGATTTAATGCAGTTAAAATACGCCAAGTACATATAGGCTGCTGGTGATATGATTTGGTTAATGAATGAATTCTTTTTTTAATAGTACGGCTGAGAAAAATAATGTACGATGGCGAGATATGACAAAGGAAATTCTGGAATCAGATGTTTACGACGAAATGGGGAGCGTTCAGAATACATCCATAGTGTACCCTGACTGTAAATTCCTCTCCCATTCTTTGAGTTTTGTTATAGGGAAAGTTACATAAAAATAGCCATTCCTTTTACATTTTATAGGAATTTTGTGATTGTACTTTCTCTTTTGTTTTGCTTTGGTAGTTAAAAGTATGTATTATGTTATATGGCGGTCATTAAATGTATTATTTTGGCACTATTAAGTGAACAAGCTGAGACCCGGACACAATTTTAGTAGAACAGAACTTACTAGAAAAAGAGCATACTTTTAATCATAAAATGGAAGTAAAAACATATTTATGCTTATTACAGTAGTATGGAACACAAAACAAATTTATATAATGACCAAATATGAACTAAATTTCAGTGACCAAAATGGAGCCAGAAACCCAAGTACACAGCTTTTTTGTGTACTTTTCTCTTGTCCTATTCCTGCATTGATTTCCCTTCATTATACGAAAGTGTTATTTATTTTGAAATAGTAGAATGCTGATTTTTTTATAGAATTAGGATGCATATGAGCTTGTTGAGTTAGGTGTGGGCAAGACAGTTGGATGGACTGCTTTAGGTATGAGTTTCTGGCGACAAAATAGAGTTTGGTGAGAGCTAACGTGTGAGATTGTGCGAAATATGGTTGCTGACATCATATCGAATGGAAATGATTAAAGAAGAGTATATTGTTGGTTATCAGGCTTCCGTTGCTAAAGTGGCACCATATCGGGGCGACAAGCTCTGTGATTTAAAGTAAAATTCATCATAATTTGTGTTCAGAACACAAAAGGTGGTGAAGAAACGTTTGTGAAGCTCAAACAGAATTTGAAGACCATTAAAGGAGTCATGTGGAGGCCTGATAAAAGCATACTACCCTTGATTATTCTAGGTTGCTTCATTCTTTATCATATACTTGCTGATATTCAGGATGAGGTTCAGGCAGTGTTTTTACAACCAAGAAAAAAACAGTTCAAGGAAGCAATCAAGTCACTGGTTATGACTCTGGTTTTTTACTGTATTAGACTCGTGGTATTTGCACTCAGTTTATACGACTAACAAAGAAATGAAGAAGCAGCCAATGCAACAGTCGTGTTTATGAAAATTAATACAACAATGATTCAGATGTTTCTGTTCTGAAGAGGAGTAATGTAAGGTCTGTTACAAGTGGACAAAATCGGACCTGAACTTTTTTGATGGTCAATGTAACTGGAGTGGAGACTACTTGGACAGTGGGACAGAAAGTTTTCTCCATTTCCATATGAGAAAGAATTCTATATTTTCCCATTTTGAGCTTATCACTCATTCATGATTAATTTATTTTGAGCTTATAAGATGCCATTCAGTAGGTCTCATGGCGTAAAAAGATGCTCTAAGTTTAGTCTAGAATGAAAACAAGTGGTTCTTCTGTGATATATGAATATTTCTGGTGCTGTAGATATTTTCGACACTGCTGTACTACTTTAGTATGGTCAACATCGTCTTGGTAAAACAAACACCCCTAGGTTTGAGAAATCAGGTCTTGTTTCATATTTACTTTTCTGATTGTTACCTACTATTCAAAGATAGTAGTATACGGACTGCAATGCTACCACAATGTTCATACTTCATAGCAAACCTGCTAAGATAGGCGGGTTGGGTAACGGTACACAATGGGTAATTTGCCAATCTGTGAAGATTTTTATGAACACACTGTGTTACTTGCAATTGCAAAAAGAAATATTATTACATTTATAATCTGTAGCTTTGAAATAATTTAGGTCATATGCATTAAAAAAACTACTTTGCGCAGCCATTGTGAATTCATAAGTAAATGGTCGTAATTGCCACCTACGATCGTAGCCTAAATGACTAAACCCTTATCCCTTTCAAATAATTGGTGTGATGTACGATATATTTTCTTTGTGAGATCTATCTTTTCCGGGAAGATTGAGTTAGGTTAAATGACTATATGTTACCCATATGTTAAGCAGGTTGCTATATAATTAATTTGATCGTTGCTCTTTCTGAACAGACTATCTCAATCCATTCCATGCCTACGATGAAGGCAACCTTTCTTGGCTGGTAAAGATTCTTTAACTCATCTCCAACTTTTAAAAAGTATGTTTTCTATCTCTTGGGTTTCCCTTTTTCTTACGTACCCGGTAATATGTTCATTATTTGTTTCTTGTCTTTAGTTGAAGTGTGAAATCATAGATAAATATATATTGTTAAAACTCTTCTTTTTCTTATGGAACTTGATAGCCTGATAGGTGAAGTATAAGTCTCGAATTCAATTCTATGTTCTGTTATTTGTTTGGTTTTTTTGTTTTAAGTGGTCAAAAACCTAACTCGGCGATGTCTCAAAGGTAGCGGTGCAGTTTTGAGTAATTTACATAGTATCTATGTCCAAAAGGTGAAACGGGTAAATTAGATAATTAAGTTTAAGGAAACGGTTCGATAGTCGCCCAAAGTGCAATTTAACGCATAAAACCTCCTAAATCATTTTATATAGCACTTATATAGTTATTGAAATAATCTATACAACAATAACAATACCTAATCCTGTTGGAAGACTAACTGTTTATAAAAAGGACCCAAGAACAAATTACCCATTTTTCACCGACCCTGACCGTTTTCCCTAATTACCTAATCCACCCGGAGTGCCTATAGAAGCACGTCTACTCAGATTTGAAGTCACAACCTAAGTGTTATTATCGACTGATATCAATGCGCCAATGGCCACTTCCTACATTACGTTGTTTAT
Organism: Tanacetum coccineum; assembly: GCA_026074375.1. Classification (NCBI taxonomy): domain Eukaryota; kingdom Viridiplantae; phylum Streptophyta; class Magnoliopsida; order Asterales; family Asteraceae; genus Tanacetum; species Tanacetum coccineum. Next base: position 12,006 of record BQNB010047364.1, on the reverse strand, counting down.
AAATAATTAAATATTACAGTTGCATTTTTTCTTCCAATGAATGTAATATGAAATGGTGACATGTCAAAGGTAAAAGTCTATACATAGGGAGTATGTTGGGAAGTTAAGTCATATACTTTCTTTGATTATTGAATCAGGGTTATTTTGGGCGAATAACCACGACCAAAGTGGCCTAGTGGTCAGGAACCCGATGTCCTCACAAGAGGTCTAAGGAACCTCACTAGGTACACATGTGGTGGTAACCAGGGAAAGGGTCGGAAACAGTCACGTGGATGCCCCGTTGAGGCCACGTATGTAACACCCCCATTTTTGACATATAGCAGCGGAAGCTAATCTGGGGTATTACTTCATGGATCAACAGACATAATCATAGAAAACGACTCGTAAAGAGACGTTTTGGAAAATTTAGTTATCATTCAATAAATCAGAGTTTTACAAATGGAGACACGTCCCAAAATCTAGAAACATAAAGTTTGAATGATAACAATTTAGCCATCTTCAAGTCCGTGCCATTCCATGCCATGTTATGCTCAATTACCTGAGATAAACATGCTAAAAAGATCAACACAATGGTTGAGTGATATTCATAGGTTTTCAGTTATAATAGTTGAGTACTAGTTTAATAGTGGGTTACGTTGTTATATACCCATAAGTGTAATAATTGCAATAAGTACAATTATTATGTGTTGTAAATGGTACGTTAAATGGATAATGTACTTGGTAAAAATGATATATACTTGACATATTAGGATGTTTACATGATATAAACATAGATATAGTTGGCATTGGTAGGTTGCGTGAGCTCGTTTACTTTAGTTATGTAAACTACGTTACATAATGGAATAAAGCGAAATTTTTTCCCGTAAAAAGGTGGTATAATAGATGGATATTACAGTGCATCTAATTTAATAGATGGATATTACATTGATGAAAATTGCGGGTTATCATAACGTACATCTGAGTCAAAGGCTCACCCTCCATGGGTAGCCTGAACATGGAAAACCTCATTTGTTTAGTTGAGTTGGGCGAATATGGTGGTAGAACTGAGTGTCTGGAAGAAAAAAGTCCCTCTTGAACCAAGCCGATTTTTTTATTTGTCAGTATTACATCTATTCTAATCAAAATGGGTGCTATCACTACAGTAATTTTGGTTATATATAAGTTTCAAGTTGATTAAAATTTAAAATGGGGTCCAATCGATCAAGCAGTGTGAAGCTCCCCAAAATGCATTTAACATCCTAAATAATTTTATGCAAAAAAGTCAGTTCAATACAGAATATATATATATATATATATATATATATACTGTAATCATATTAACTACTTGACTCAAGTCAATTTTCACTATAATTTGGCCAAAAAGTGTTACGCATCAGCCCGTACAAAATCTTACTGTTTGACATGCTACTTCTGTCTATTTAGGCTGCTGCAGAAGCTGAGGCTGCAACTATGTCAATTTCAAAACGGGCTATACCTGATGCTTCTACAGTTGCTGAAGCAAATGAGATAGTTCGTGGAAATTGGCTTAATGTGATTGAGCTACATCATCAACAGTATTCAGGAAGCCTGAAAATAAGAGACATTCTAGATATCGGATGCTCTGTAGGTGTCAGCACAAGATATCTTGCTGATAAATTTCCTTCTGCTAAATTGACTGTAAGTACTAAGTAAGCCTCTTCTTCCAATCCAAAAATTGCAAATGTTCCTTTTTCTGATCTTTTATTTACTTAGAAGAACTGTGGCCCAACTATAGTCCACTGAATTTTTACTTAGAACAGTCAAAACTCAAAACTGTTATGGTTATAAATAGTTGAGAAGTAGCGTGAACAAGTGAGCGAGAAGTATTGTAGGTAGATTAAGAGCATATGGTGTTCTAGCTAAGATTAAACTCGACATTTTAGTGCTGAGTTGTGTTGTGAGTAGCAATTGGTAGTAAGCAACGTTGTGTATGGTTTTCTCCGCCTTAAGAGAGCTTGTTGACTAGTGAAGTAACTCTCGAGTTGGGTACTCGGGGAGTGGAGTAGGGCGAAGAGGTGCTTCGTGACCGAACCACTATAAATCACGTTCGGTTTGCATTTCCTTTCACTTATCTCTTTACATTTATACTCACATTTAACCTTAAAAATATACATTGCAAGCAATGTGATGTGTTGATTATATAGTTTTAATTATGTCTTGAATAAATATGAATATTGTGTGTTGGTTTGTAGTGTTGTAAATAGATGTATTAATATGTGTATATAAATTATATGAACACTCATCATATTGTATCACGCTTGATCGGTAATTTGATACGAAACATTTTAAGATTTTTAATGGAAACGTATTCACCCCCCTCTACGATTTCCACAATTGGTATCAAGAGCCACGTCGCTCTAATTTTCAAAACAAATGGTTTTAAAAATTGAGTACGATCCATGTATCAAATTACCCATTAAGGGGGATTAAATATGAAAAGTATTTTGTTGATTAACTTGTATTAGTTTTGATGTTATATACACCAATTATACTAGCTCGAGATAAAAATGATTCTTAAAATAAGTGTTATATGTTCGGTATAAAATTCAGAAAGTTGTACACCTTTCCGCAAAGTCAGAAAACAATTTTTTACAAAAATCATAATTCTGAGTGTTAGCCGTGTATTTATTAAAGTGATGGTCATTAAATATTCCCGAGCCTTGTATAAGTAAAACGTAGTTTACGGGAATTTAGTTAAGCTAGTTGGGCCTTGGTGTCGGGCTCAAGCCCATTTGTATTATGAACCGGCCCAACTCAAAGCCCTCTAGAATAGTTTTCTCTTGTAACTATTTATAGCCCTCTCCAAGTGTGGAGAGGGTGTTGCTTCTCATTTTTCTTTTATGGAACAAGTAACCATTTTTCTTTGTTTTTTTACTTCTCTTTCTAAAATCTATTTTTCTTATTTATGTTGTTTGAGGTGAGAAATGAAAATATCCTAACAATTGGTTCACAAGAGCCAAGGTTGGGTTAAGTGATTTGTTTGTGGTCATTTTTTTTAAGCTTATTTTGTTATGTTGTGGTGATTTTGTTATTTTGTTTGAAGTTTTTGGCCTTTTGGCGTATTCTTTTATTCGGTTTTTTTTATTGTCTTCTCATTTCAAACTTTGCTCAACATTAATTTTGTTGTCTCATTTTTTCAAACTGTCTTCACGCTTTCACCATTAATGTTTAACAATAGATTGTGTTTAGTTTGAATATAAAAACAACTTTTGTTTTGTGCTCAACATTAATGTTATAAAACACTATCTTATTATCTTATCTCCTTTCTTTCTTCTTCTTCAAAATCGTTCTTGTTGTATTTTTTTCTTTTCTTTCAATTTTTTCCGTGGCTTATTGTGGTTGAAAGAAGCTTATCATTAAGCTTATTTCTGGTTGGTTTTTCGTGCAAACAAGGCTGAAACGAAGAAAAAAAAAGTGCCAATAAGGTGTTTGATATATTGCTTGAAACGATCTAGTATCGCCGATCGAGTTGAACTTTTTTGGACCGAACGAGTAGAAAAACTCAAGGATCGAACGAGTGTCATTTTTATCAAGGACCGAACGAGTAAAAAAAAAAAAATTAATGGACCGAACGAGTGAAAAATTTAGAAGACCGATCGAGTGAAATTTTGAGTTGCACCGAACGAGTGAAAATCTTGAGCACCGAACGAGTGATTTTTATCAAGGACCGAACGAGAAAAAAAAAAAAAAATTAATGGACCGAACGAGTGAAAAATTTAGAAGACCGATCGAGTGAAATTTTGAGTTGCACCGAACGAGTGAAAATCTTGAGCACCGAACGAGTGAAGAACTAGTAGCATCGATCGAGTGAAATTCACAAGAGCCGAACGAGTGATTTTTATCAAGACCCGAACAAATTCTACACGTTTAAGGTTATTTTTGATTTTTCGGTTCGAGTGACGTTCAAGTACGGGACATATAATCTATACCATCGTGTTCGTGACATCGTTTCGATCAACGTGGTATATTCGGTTTTCACCGACGCGAACCGTACGACTCCGCAAGAAGCTAAATAGATTCGTACATTTAAAAAAAAAAAAAAATCAACGTTGAAGAAGAAAGAAAAGGCGGGACGTGAATTTTCTTTTATAATTGAAACATATTTCGAAATTTGCAAGTTTAGTCCCTGGAACTCATGTCACTATTAAAGTTATGTCCTTCTTCTTATTTACCCTCTTTGTTAAGATACATTTTACAACCGATTTGGTCCCTTAACTTAGTTATAATCACCGTTAGTCCCAAAAGTGAATCTCTTGTGCATCAGCTCATCGTTTTAAAGCTTATTTTTTCGCCAACAAAAAGCCCCGTTCTCAATGTCATCAACGATTTCAACATCAATTGCATTTTTATTTCATTCACGGGTTTTTCTTGATATTGTAAAATCCCGTAAAAGATTCCACTTCATTTCACGGTTTTAAATCATAGATGTTGTAAAATCCCGTGACGTTAATTGACTTAAAATCCACAACAACAAATCACTTTACCCTCTAAAAGATCCTTGTTTCCATTTCACATCACTTTTTTGCAATGTCGAACTCAGCAGACATCAATGCTTTAGAGCACAAACGAATTGCAAACACACATATCCTTTGGCATTAATGGGAACACCTCCGACACCCAAGAGGGTCACCAGATCACTCAAATCACTACATACAACATCCCAACCCAACAACAACTTTGTCCTACAACCTCATGTCAACACGAACTACATGCCACAAAGAGCCAACCAATCAGGATCTCGAAGACATTCAGATCCCACAACTGCCATGAACAAGGCACGTTAATTACTTTTATAGCTAAAGCATTCAAAGTCAATACCTACATACCAACAAAACAACAACCAAAAGAAGAGTTTCATTAATTCCCCGCAATAGTCAAATATTTTCACAACAGGAATAATGAAACACGAGCCAAGACAAAGCAAAATGCAACCGGGTTGATGCCAATGTTGGAAATCAAGGTGAGAACAAAATGTTGTGCAGTATGATGGAATGAGGTTGGCAAAATGCGGTTCCATAATCCGAGTATATCCAGATTGTTGAAAATATGTAATAGGCATAGTGTTGTTCCAGAAATTGCAAATCAGTATGGGAATGGAAATGTTGTTACAGCTCCGGCTGAGGGTAATGGTAATGGTATCAATGGTAATCCGATAAGGTGTTACAACTGTCGAGGAGAGGGTCATTATGCCAGCAACTGCACAGTAAAGCCAAGGAAACGGGATGTTGCTTATCTTCAGCCGCAATAGCTGCAGATTGCTCAAGAGGAAGAAGCAGGGATCCAAAGCACTCAAGAGGGATGGGAATTTCATAGGCTGTTGCAGATTTATGAAGAAACTGAGAAGTAAAAGTAAACTGCACTTTAGAGGATACATTGCAGCAAGCATCCTTATCTGGAACTCATCTGACAATGCTCCCGTCTATGACTCAGATGGATCAACTGAGGTACCCAAAGATGAAAATTGTTATGATCATGATATATTCAATATGCACTCACGAAGGAAGATACTGATCTCCAAACTGAGCTAGATCGTACAAAGAAACACTTGCAATTGCTTAATTAAAAAGAAAAAAAATAACGAGCTGTTCTTTGGAATAAGTGGTACACAAAAGTGAAGAATGCAAATATGACAAGATTTCGTATGATAAAGTTATAATGACATGCAACAAAAAATCGAACGGAATAAATGCTATGTTCGATGGGAATACGTTTGTCAATCCTTTTACTCCACCATCCACAAGTTCAGTTGAATCATCTTCACAATATGTGGATCCGTTAAACATGCATACATTCTATCAAATGTACCAACATGACTATTAGTAGACCAAGGATCATCCTCTAGAGCAAGTGATAGGAGAACCCATCACGACCAGTTTTGATAAGAAATCAGCTACGAACCAATGTTGAAATGTGCATCTACACACTGAACGTGAGCATTATGGAACAAAGAAATGTCAAAAAGACTATGACCGACCCTGCATGGATTGAATCAATACAAGAAGAGCTTTTCCAATTCAAAAGACTTGATGTATGGGTATTAGTTCCTCCTTCAGATAACATAAAACCCCTTACTTTGAAATGGTTATTCAAAAACAAGATCGATGAAGAAAATACGGTTATTAGAAACAAGACTCGTCTGGTTATGAGAGGGTACCATCAAGAGGAAGGAATAGATTTTGAATAATCCTTCGCTCCGGTTGCTATGATGGAAGCTATCAGGATATTTTTGGCATATGATGCACACAAATCGTTCATCGTATTCCAAATGGACGTAGAAACTGCTTTTTTGCATGGTTCGTTAAAGGAAGATGTGTATGTGTGTCAACATGAAGGTTTCATCGATGCTGATTATCTAAGTCATGTCTACAAGTTAAAGAAGGCACTCTGGGTTAAAGCAAGCACCAAGGCAATGGTACAACGAATTGTCAAAGTTTCTCCTACAGAATCACTTCAACAAAGGAACCATTGATCCAACACTATTTATAAGATGCTTCAACGATGACATCTTAGTGGTACATGTCTATGTAGATGATATTATCTTTGGTTCTATAAACCCTAGATATACCCAATTATTTCTTGACCTTATGAAAAGCCGCTTCGAAATGTCAATGATGGGGGAAATGACGTTTTTCTTTGGTTTACAAGTTAACCAATCCCCCCGTGGCATCTTCAAAAACCAGTCCAACTATGTGTTACAAATCCTTAAAAAGTATGGAATGGAAACTTGTGATCCCATCGGTACACCAATGGAGGTCAAAGACAAACTTCACCTTGAAAAGAATGGACTCTAGTTGATGCAACGAAATATCATAGCATGATTAGTTCCCTAATGTATCTTACGTCAAGCAGACCGGACATTGTACAAGCGACTTGTTTATATGCTCGGTACCAGGCTCAGTAACCAGGAAGCACCTCAAAGAGGTTAAATGGATCTTTCATTATCTCTGGGGAACCGTCAACATGGTTCTCTGGTATACGAAGGATTCTGGTTTTGAACTAACTGGATTTTTAGATGCTGATTATGCGAGATGTCGAGACTCCTTAAAAGAGTACTTCTGGTGAAACTCAATTCTTAGGCGAAAAGTTGGTTAGCTGGTCCTCAAAGAAACAAGACTGTACTGCGCTGTCTACCGCGGAAGCAGAATATGTGTCTCTATCCGTTTGCTGTGCCCAAGTCCTTTGGATGCGGACACAGTTAACGGACTATGGCTTTCACTTCAACAAGATTCCAATCTACTGTGATTCGAAATCAGCCATAGCCATATCCTGCAACCCGGTCCAACACTCAAGAACAAATAAAAAAAAAAAACACATCGCTGTCCGCTACCATTTCATAAAGGAACACGTGGAAAAGGGTACGATTGAACTGTATTTTGTCAAGACGGATTACCAACTGCCGACCTCAGTATCAACCAAAGCTCTTCCAGTAGACCGATTCAACTATTTGGTTCGTCGCCTTGGTATGCGCAGTTTATCTCCTAAAGAACTTGAACGTCTTGCAAAATCTCAGTAATTCTTTGTATATATTTTACCAAGAAAAACAAAATATAAAAATATAAAACCTAGAAAAACAAAATACAAAATCAAAAAATTTCAAAAATACAAAAAGAATCTTCTCCGACATGTCTCTCGACAATCGATAACATTTGCGCACCTAGAAATGTTGATTAATATTAACACAGGTGAATAAATGAAGTTCGAGCGAGAGTTTCAAATACTTTCAAAACATGTCCTTTCATTTTTTTCTCGACGACTTCTAAGTAAATGTCAGCTTAGGACTCGGTCTCCAAAGAAAGGAAAATGTTCATTTATGTACATTTATCCTAAACAACGGGAAGCTCATATCTTCTCGGTCTTGAGCAAAGTCATATAAACATTCAAAGTTTTGAATGCTCAAGAGAAGTTTTAAGGAAAATGATGGTAATACGATATATCTCACAATATTTTCACTGTTGAGCACAATTTTTTTTTCAAGATATCACAAAAAGAAAATTTCAAATTCTTTAAAATTGTGTGCTAACAACTCGCACGTCCAAGTTTTCAAATCAATTCGATAATTGATGGGAGTATAATAATATGCTTTCATTCTGCATGCACTCCTGTCTCCCCAGAACTTTGTTATGGACTCATGTGAATTCCGGACATTAACTTGTTTTTAATTCACTAATTGTCAAAAATTGTAAACACATATGCAATTTTTGAGGGGGAGAATAGTGATTAAAATGTGATCAATACGGATTAATAATGGATACGATCTTCAATCTATAAGTGCGTTCCAAATCCTCGCATGTGCTAAACTCTTTCATAATATGGTGCATATGTGTAGGGGGAGCTTTTTGGTAACTCTGAAAACTCTCAATGTGTAATAAATGACTTCTCGAACACGTTGATTGATTTTTCAATGGTTTTATGGCTACAATGGATATACCAAAGACCGACCAACTGTTGTCTCATATGGGGTTATAAGGCGGTTAAGGTTAGGAATTTCTGTTCCATGATCCAGCCAGAACCGGAGGGTCCTACCAGGAATTTCCCTATAGAGTAGAAGTCCTAGGTATGATTGAAAAAAAAAGGAGTAAAGTGAGATTGGGAAGAATGTTATCCAAGGCATGAGTTATCACCGGAACAATCCCAACAAGGTGATAATGAGGACGCGTTGGTTTAACATTGAAGGGGTTGAAGAATGGAAAAGAATTGAATGGATAAAGGGTGTAAAGAAAGAAGCCCTCCATACAACCTTAGGCAGAAACCGGGTCAATGCATAATCTATCGGTAATCACAAAGATGATTCCGATATTGAAGTCAAGTCATCATGGACCCAGTGATGCAATGCACAACCCTCCCTAGCCACTCAGAATCTCTCAAAAGATTTCTGTTTCATTTCTCACGGAGTTCATCACATTTCTATCGGCTTTCTCATTCCGAGATCGTTGATATTGAAAAGGTGGCAGTCCGGCTCCCCAGCCTCCTATTATACCAATAAGCAAATGTGCACTTATAGAGTCTAGAGCCAACGAGATCCATCAAAAATCTCACTAGGGACATCAAATTCCAATATACAAAACTTGTACATCATTATACAACATTTGGTATCATTAAGTCCTACGCATTATCCTTTGTGATAATTGCCAGAACATCCCCAGAGTGATACCCTTTAGGATTTCACATGTGCAGATGAAATCCTCTTGAGCAACATGCAAACAAGCTCTTGGTAGGTGACTTGCGAGATTCTATATGAATCAAACTTGTGTCAACTGGAAAAGAAACGATGGTGAGAGTCCTACATGAACAAACTTGTTCCCAGTAATATGAAATGATGACGACTCATCAGAAAGATATTAACTTTCTGATTCACACTACCGTGTTGTCTGCTTTGAGACGCTCCGGTAACGAGAACGGCTAGTTGCAGTGCGAATACCCTGTCAAGGAATTCTTTTGAATTCTAACCTGATCCACAGGCATTATTTTAATCTGATTTAACGGGGAACCGTGGTTATTGCAGCCATATTCGACGAAGTGACAAAGACACTTTCGTCCATATATGTTTATCTCTAACCTATACTTGCAGGTTTTCCTGAACGGTAGCAGCTTCTAGTCCATGACGAGTCAAGATTCAAGACCTCATCCTCAATACCACAAAGATTAATACATGATGAAAGCTCAATCTATCAAAGTCTTCCGCAATCTCTGATGAACAAGCACTTCCTCATAAGAACATTTTGTGGTTCAAGTAATCATGTTAAAAGAAAATGTTGAGGGAGATTGTTAGCAAGCTCTCAAGATCTTGAGCATGAGGGTGGAGACACAAGATCGCAAGGCGGCATAAAGATTCAAGGATAAAGATTTTTGATATCTCAGTAGTCAAGACAAATCAAGGCCAAAGACCATGATATTAGTATTTGTCAAAGTAATATCAAGTTAAAGAATCAAGATCCAAGATCACAAGCATAGCAAAAGATCTTCCAAAGAAATTCCCCAAGAATACAAGGCTCCTAAGTCCTCAGACTCACAAGAAGGATCCACAATTGAATGACCACCCCTTAGGGGGAATTGTTAAGCCCGAGCTTTATTAAAGATTGTCAGTTAAATATTCCCGGAGCCTTGTATAAGTAAATCGTAGTTTTACGGAATTTAGTTAAGCTAGTTGGGCCTAGTTGTCGGGCTCAAGCCCATTTGTTCTATGAACCGGCCCAACTCAAAGCCCACAAGAATAGTCCACTCTTGTAACTATTTAAAGCCCTCTCCAAGTGGTGGAAGGGTGTGCTCTCTCATATTTTTCTTGTTGTTAACAAGTAACCATTTTTCTTTGTTTTTTACGTTTCCTCTCTCTAAAAATTCATTTTTTCTTATTTTTGTGTTTGAGGTGATGAAATGATATCCTAACCACAAGCTTGCTCCTAAAAATTCTTTTCACAGCATAAAGATGTGAAACTTTAGGATTGACTTGGAATCTTGCACAAGCACATACTGCAAACATAATATCAGGCCTTGAAGAAGTTAGATACATCAATGATCCAATCATGGATCTATACAAGTGTTCATCTACATCTTCACCATCTACATCTTTGAGCAAAGGCTTATGGGTTTCCATGGGTGTGCTTGCTGTTTTGACATCACTAAAGCCAAATTTCTTCAAAATCTCAGTCACATACTTGTCTTGGCTTATAAAAATCCCATCTTCCTTCTGCTTCACTTGCAGTCCTAAGAAGAATGTGAGTTCACCCATAGAACTCATCTGAAACTTCTTATGCATCATCTTCTCAAACTCTATACATAATGACTTCTTTGTAGAGCCAAATATGAAATCATCTACATACACTTGAACTAACAGAATATCACCTTTGTCCCTTCTGATAAACAAAGTCTTGTCAATATGTCCTCTCTGAAACCTATTTTCCAACAAATAAGTGGACAAGGTCTCATACCAAGCTCTAGGAGCTTGATGCAAACCATAAAGAGCCTTTTCTACTTTGTAAACTCTATCAGGGAAGTCTGGGTCTTCAAAACCTAGCGGTTGACAAATATAGACCTCCTCTTCAATCTTTTCATACAGAAAAGCACTCTTCACATCCATCTGGTACACCATAAAATCTTTATATGAGGCATAGGTTTAAGAATAGCCTGATTGCTTTAATTCTGGCAACAGGAGTAAAAACATCATCATAATCAATTCCTTCCTCTTATGTGTGACCCTGAGCAACCAACCTAGCTTTGTTCCTGATCACAATGCCTCTCTCATCCTTCTTGTTCCTGTACACCCATTTTGTACCAATGGCCCTTTTGCCATATGGTAAATCCACCAAGGTCCAAACCTGTTGTAACTTGAATTGCAAAAGCTTATCTCGCATAGCTTCTATCCAGCTTGGATATTTTAATGCTTGGATTACTTTCTTAGGCTCTGCTTGTGATAAAAAAACATGTAAACATATAATTTTGAAAGTCATTATGGTTGGTCCTCTTATGTAATGAACTAAACATAGCATGTTCAGTCACACTTTTTGTCATCCTTATGGTTTGAGGTGTTGAATGTATATCTCTAATGACTTGTTCAACTGGATGATCCTTGTGAATTTTGGTAGTTGGAATAGGATTGACAGGGATATGTGTATCCAAATTAGTCATGTCAATCTCTGCACCATCATCTTCAGCATCACTAAATCTGCCAATTTCTTCCAAATCAGGTATATTTGGATCATCAGCACATCCATAGACTATATTCTCATCAACATCATTATCCTCTATGCCAGTAGCATTAAAAGTTGGACAAACAATATTAATATTGTTAGTGCTGTTAACAATTGCATCCTTTTCTTGATTAATTCTTGGCTCCTTTATACTTGGAACCTCACTATCTTTCCCTTTAGGTGGATTTCCACTTTCATTCTTTGGATCTTTAGCATCCTTTTTTTCCTCCTCCCCTGATGGTTTGAATCCAGCATCAGGAGAATCCTTTGGACTAGAAGAGAATGGTGGATCTTGAGTCCATAA